>ML829677.1:78897-89417 GCA_009831015.1 Picea engelmannii
CTCATTGTTCAATAAGTCAAAGTGATTGGTGCAACTTTGTCTACTCATTGGTTGTTTAGTTCTATGTTGCAAAGATTGTTTATTTCTTGATCTCCTCATTTGCATGTCTCTAAACTTAATTTGACAATTTTCAATCTTATGGCCAAAATTAGAGCAGTAAAAAAAATAACCATGGAAGAAATTTTTGTACCTGAAGGATGGCCTTCTTCTTGGCATTTGTTGCTCCATCTTCTGATATCTTTGTTTTTTATCAGGGATCATCTTGTCTTTATTAGCTTTTGGTGGTAGAGTACTCACATGGTCTGATTGTCTGCTGACTTGGAACTTGATCATATTTACTGGCTCTTTGTTTTCTATATGTTTGCTCCTTGAACCACTTACATAGCCTAAACCAGTCTTCAACAAATGATATCTATGTTTGCTCAGAATGTCATTTAGTTCTGTTGAGGCTTTAATGCTTGGAAGATTTTGGAGATACAATGCTTTAAACTTCTCCATCTCTTTTTTGGTTTTTACTACCTCTTCTTCCAAGGCTTCACATCTTGCCTTCTTCTCTGATAACTATTGTTTCATAATGTCCTCTATTTTATTTTCCTCTTCTAATTCCACTTTTAGCAGGGCAAAGTCTTCTTTAGGTTTTTTACTGTCTTTCTCAAACTGCATCAACGATTGTTTTTTCTTTTTCTTCTTAAATCTGAGTCTAGAAATTTCTTGTAGGGCACTGATCAGTTCTCCTTCCAGGTCAACCACATCTTCTTCATCATTAACATCACTTCCTATGATTTTATTATCATAATCCTCTTTGGCCATAAGCATAAAGTCATTAACCTTATCTTTACAAGAAGAATCACTATCTGTGTCTCCTGAAGAGTCATCATCGTTTACACATAAACTTTCTTTTTACCAAATCTCTTGGATTTGTACTTCTTTTCACCTTCAGAGTTCTGGTCCTTCTTCTTGTGTGGACAATTAGATGCAAAGTGACCCATATTTCCACAATTAAAACATTTGAAGGGAAAATTGTCTTGGTACTTGCATGATCCTTTCTTTAGTCTTCTCACAAATTTTGCTTCAATTTCATCCGGTTCAGAAACCTCATTCTTATCTGCTTTAAATGATGTTTCTCTAGAGGTAGGTTTATCTTTACTAATCTTCATTTCATAAGCAGTTAGAGTTCCTAGAAGTTGATCAATAGACAAAATCTTAATATCATTCAGTTCTTCTATTGCAAAAACTTTTGGATTAAATCTATTTGGTAGAGATCTTAAAATCTTCTGAACTAAAAATGTGTCTTCAATCTTCTCACCAAGACCCTTCATCGCATTCACAAGCTCCTCAACTCTTAAGAAATATTTATTAACTGTTTCATCCTCATTTATCTTTAGTTGTTCAAATTTCAATCTATATGTCTGAAGTTTGGCATCTTTTACGTTCTCATTTCCTTCATAACTGCTAATGAGTTTATCCCACATCTCTTTGGCAGAATCAAGTTGCACTACTTTTACAAATTCAGCTTCAGCAAGCCCACTCAAGATAACATTCATTGCCTTTGCATTGAAGCTAAATTCTAACATATCATCTTTGGAAGCTAGCACAACAGGTTTCGTATATCTAGTCTCTACAACATCCCAAACATCAACACCTAAGGCCATAATGTATGTTCTCATTCTAACCTTCCAGAAAGAAAAAAATGTTCCATCAAACAGAGGAGGCTTATTGGTCAAAGTTCCTTCATGAATTGTCATGTTTAAGCTTATTGATCTACCTTTAGCTAAAATGAACCTGCTCTGATACCAATTTTTGGAAATACTAAGACAACTAAGAGGGGGGGGGTGAATCAGTTGTTACTGTGCTTAAACAATTTTATGCCTATTGAAATATTATTAATGTTATCCAAGTGATCATAAATATTATGCAAGTCATGAACAACATATATAATAAATATCAATCACACATATGATATGCACAAAGATAGATATTCATGAGGAAACCCATAAAGGGAGAAAACCTCTTCTTCTTAGAATGATAGGCAGTTTTTTAAATTTTGTACATCATCAATCTTTGAGCACCAACTCAAAATGAGGCTACAACCTCTTCTATAACAAGATGCAACTTGTAGAGAGCACCAACCCTCTACTTTCTCTATCACCCACTAGAAGGAAGCACTAACTCCCTAAGTCTTCCAGCACCAACTGGATGGAAGCACCAACTTCCAGCCACACAGGCACCAACCTGTATAACAGAGAACAAAGGTTCTCCCTTGCACTACCCTACTACCCTGGTTTTTCTGGCTGCAACCAGATGGAAGCTACAATTCCCTATGTTCAAGAACCCACTTGAAACTCTGAGGACAACAGTCCTCCCTAGCACCACCCTACCACACTGAAATATAAATCTTTGCTTGCTGAAATTTATTACAGTGATACATTATTTATCAATTTCTTACAAGTCTCATCATTGTTCTGCTATATTTCTCTGCTCTGCTTGCATCAGTGTCTTCTTGCTCACATCTTCTTGCGCTTAATTTCTCGTACAGTATGTTGTTTTCACCATTTCTTCTTTGTCCAGCTTGTGTGCTTCATCTTTGTATTTTCTCCCTTAGTTCATGTTGTGATATGCATTGCTTATAGTTCGACTACTTTTTACAGAGAAACAACAACCTCTCTCTATCACGACAGTTTTCTTTTATTCCTACTCTCATCATCCGCTACACTTCGCATCTCCAACACTCAAGTCGGGAATCTAAAAAACGCTCAGGAATCATTATTCCAACGCTCATGAACAATGATTCAGTTAGTGTAACTAAATCGTAACTAATCAAGAAATCACGAGATGAAACAACAACCCTTCAATCAGATTCCGTTTGATCAACGTCGTTGGATTATACATGCAAATGCTTTTTGATTTTTCAATGCGTAACCTCTGAAGTGGATCCTAGCAGGGCTAGCTCCTTCCCCTATCTTCTGCTGATGTGACCTTGGGCAATGATATCATATGACCATGTGATTGTGGGCGTGGCTAAAGGTGGCTTGAGATAAATCCGCTTTTCTCCCCACAATTCACTATAGAGCTCCATGCATGCTTTCTCCAAAACCGTGCTTTCAATTGCGACCCATCTTCAACATTTTAAAGTTCACGCACCTTCAATCCCCACAATGTGATGGGATCATCGATCTCACGATCTTGATGGTGCTCATGAGCTGATGGTTCATATTTGTCCTTTCAAGTTCTGCGGATCATATCTAACCTTCCTAAATCAATGACTGTGATTTACTTCATGATCCGGGCTCCAGGAGTTTCAAATCTCAAACCCTGCTTTTCTTCGTACACCAATCTTTCGGAGTGGATGACCTACAGACGCCTGTCCTTATCAATCAACAACTCTGCCTCTACTTTGGGAATTTGACCTTTTAACCAGATCAACAGTTATGCGGCCCCTTACTCGATTCAATGGTCGAGATCTCCTTGTCTACTCCAGGCTTCGGCGATTTCAATTCTCAACCTTCACGCTCTCCCAGAAATTTTTTAGCTGTAGTCCACAGATTCCTGCCATGTCTCCTCCTCAAATCAACGGTCCTCGTTCACTACGGGACTTTGGCCTTCGAGAGTTCGGGACTTTGTCCCTCATGACTTTGACTCTTCAGTCCTTCAGCACTTCGGCCCTTAGCAAGTTTGGTCCTTTGGCACTTCAGATCTTCGACACTTTGGCCCTTCACAACTTTGGTCCTTCTTCACTTCGAATCTTCACGAATCCGGCCCTTCGACACTTCGACCCTTCGCAACTTCGACCTTCAGGACTTCAGAGCTTTTTTAATTTGTTGGTGGTGAAACTCTTGAAGTAAATCTCCCGGAGTGATGTAATATTACACACGTCACCTGTTGACCTGGCACGAGCCGAGTGGTTACCACATGTCACTCGCTGACATGGTCTACCACATGTCCTTGCTGACATGGTCTGCTACACGTCCTTGCTGACATGGTCTGCCACATGTTCTTGCTGACGAGGTCTTCCACATGTCCTTGAATCAGACAGTTGAGGCTTATTTCAGGTCTTTACCCGAAGTCCATAGATTTACACCATGTCTCTTTTGGATCAGACGAACCAGATCCACTTCGGATGATCTATCGCTTGAGATTTACTCCAAACGATCTGACAATTGAGATCTATTTCGGATGATCGAACGATCGAGATTTACTTCGGCTCTCCAGATCTTCGTCTCTCTGAGCTTCGAGAATTTCAAATCTCAAACTTAAACTTCTCGAAGTGATTTATCTGGAGCTCACAATCCATTGCCACATATCCCTATGGATCTGCCTGTTGAAATTTACTCCGGCTCTCCGAGCTTCGGGTATTTCTGTTCTCAAATTGAAATTCTTAAAGTGAGATTTTCCGAAGCGTAACCTCCTCACATCTTTAGACTTGAAACAAATGTTGTTCATTTATCATGATCTTAGATCAACGACTCGATCTGTTTGCGATGCTTCTTTGCCTTGGTGTTAAATCCAATGACCCTCCATCTTTTCTTATCCTATCCTTCCACTAAATTTTATCCGACGACTGACGGATATTCGAATAATCAAATTCTCAAACCTTGTGCCTCGTTTATCCTATCCTTTACTTAATTTGATCCAACGGCTAACGGATATTTGGGTGATAGAATTATCAATCGTTTTTCCCTTCTAAGCTTTGATCTCTGCATATTGTTCGCTTCTCCTTCTGAGCTTATGTTGTTCTTGTTTTCCATCGTCGTTGTTGTTCTTGCCATCAATGGCAAGCACATGCTTCCTGTAAAACATGCCAACATGAAAATATCCTAGAGGAAGAGGGATAAGCATCTCTAGTCTTAATTAGCCATGAGTATCTAAGAGAACCAAGTGAATCTATGAAGAGACAAAAGAACTATCCGAGGGCTGAGCATCTTGAATCCCCATAAACCATGAGTGTTTGAGAGAACCAAGTGAATCTATGAAGAGACAAAAGAACTCTATGAGGGCTAAGCATCGTTAAGCCTCATAAACCATGAGAGTTCAAGAGAACCAAGTGAATCTATGAAGAAACAAAAAACTATCGTCTAATCTCATAGAAGGGAGATCATCGAAATATAAAATGGTCCTTGGCCTCAAGATCTCAAGAGAAAATTTGGAAAATGTATTGCTCCTAAGGAATATGGTGCTTTGTCTAAATGCAAAGCTAATTGGAGAAATATCTAAAATGGGCAAGAGGGCCCCTCACACTATAAAGTAACTAGAGTTTGGTGTACCTTGGGATTGTTGATGATTGTAGCTATGTGCAACATTCTCCAGCTTACAAACCTATGAGATGTGGATCATTGCAGCTATGTGAGTCTTTCTCTCATCTTACAAACCTGAGAGAAATCCCTTAAGAAGGGTACATGGTTCCTTCCTGAGATAGAGTTGGGAACGTAGAGATGACCTCCTCCATTTAGAGAGTTGAGAACAACTCCAGATGATTATCTAGTGGGAAAGGCGATCTGTTGAGTTAGACGTGCCTGTGGTTGAGCACAAGGTGAACGTGTGAAATCCCAAAGTGTTGGGTGCATCGTCATGTGAACAGAAATGAAGATGATGTATTATCCTCCTCTGAGAAGTAGAGTTGACGAGAATACTCCAGATGATTCTTCCGTGTGAGGTAGTGGAAAAGAATATCTGTAGAGTGGACGTGCATGTGGACGAGCACAGGTGAACGTGTGAAGATCTGGTTCTTTTGTGTAATGCAGTGAACCAAATGTGCCCCTAGTGGATGAGCACTAGTGGGTGTATCATATCCTTTGCTATATATATTGTTCAATATTCATACCTTCCTGTAACCCTAATTGTTATGTAAAGGGTACAGGTCGGCCCCACCTTAATTTGATTAATAATAAATGTAAACGATAATTAATTTGGTCAATATTAATTATAATAGTAATAATTACAATTATAATGTGACTTAGAGAGGTCAGCCTTGTTGAGCCAACAAACACTTATGTTGATAGGACAAGTCTAATATAAGTAAAGGAAGATTCCCCATTGTGGAGTCATATCTTTCTTGTGAGTTTGGAAATTTCAGCAAGTACACTTCTTTGGGAAAAGTGCACACCTCTCTTGGGCGCTATATTTCTAGGGTTTAAGCACCCTCTTGTGTGCCAGGGTTTATCTTGGTGGTGAAGGTATTTCTCTTGAAGAATATAGCAAAGGATTTGGTTGGGTTTTCTTCCCTTGTTGAGAAGGGTTTCCCGAGATACATCTTGTGTTCTTGTGCATGGTGCTTCTTCTTGTGATCTTGGTTGCTGCAACATTTTATGGTTATGGTTAAATGATAAAATGGAATGAAATTCATTCTTAACCTATCTTATTGAAAAATCAACATGGTTTCAGAGCATAGGTCTTGAGAAAACCCATTGCACAAGCATCCACCAAGTCTCGGTCCACTTTTGCAGAACTGTACGACCCTTCTAGGGTTTCTAGAAAAATCTGTATGACCTCCTTTTCAGTGGTGATTCAACCTTTAATACTTGGACGATAAGGATGCTTTTGGAATACAAGAGTACAACCTCTTCCAACGCATCTCCAGAAGCTCTCAAAACGAAATTCCGAAAATTTTTAATTTTTGGCCCTAGGGTTTCTAGGGTGCCGAAATTTCTTGCAGAATATTAATTATGGGTTTCTTAAGAAACATTTTTTCTAAATCAGAAAGAAACTTTGTGATACTATCAAATTTATTGTTGGCAGTCATAAGTTCAATATAATCCAAGGTTTCTAAATCAACCTAATCATTAGGTTTTCAAATTCCAGTCGGCAATTTTTTGAAGAAACCAATCAAATGAAGAACAAAACAATAGTAGAAGATAGGCTTGATGGAGAAAGCAACTTCAGCCCCTGGAAATCAAAGATTCTAGTCACTCTTGAAGAATATGATCTCTTGTATGTGACAACTAAAACTCTACCAGCCACAACTACATATATAGAGAAGAATATAAGAAAGGAAGAAGATGTCAAAGCAAGAAAAATAATCATCTACTCAGTAAGATATCACCTCTTGCCTCGTATTGCCAATCTGAAGACAACATATGATATGTATGAAGATTTAAAAGGAATGTTTGAAAGTGAAAACACTCTCAGATATCTTACCTGAAAGAGCCGACTTCAAAGTACCAAGATGACGGGTGACACAGTTGCACTCTTCTTTATGAAGTTATCAGAGATTAAAGAACAACTAGAGACCATTGGGGAAATCATGTCTGATAGAGAACTTGTCTTAACCACTCTCCAGAATCTTCCAAAATCATGGGAGCCTTTCATTTAGAGTATCAGTGGAAGAGAAGATCTACCAACCTTTGAATGACTATGGACAAATTGCACTCAAGAAGAACTTAGACTTAGAAATAGAGGAGTGGAAGATTCTTCAGAAGAAAATCATTCTCTTGCACTTCATACAAAGAAGGGAGGAAAATTCAAAAGAAATTTTATTTAAAAATTTAAAGGTGAAAAGTCTTCATCCAATCCAGGTTATCAAAGAAGAGATGTTTCAGAAATTTAGTGCTTCAGATGTGACAAGTATGGACACATTGCAAAAAACTGTCCAACCAAGAAGAAGGGAAGACAATATGCTTCCATCACTGACATTGATCCAGACCCACCTCAAAAGAGTGGAGAGAAGAGAGAGGAGAAGTACTTCCTCTAAAAGGACATGACTACAAACTAGGTAAATCATTTGATCTCTAATTTTATAATGATTTCATTTTTCCAAATAAATGAAGGATATTATTCCTAGTATAGGAGCTCTCAAAGACTTGGACCATTATCCCTAGTACGGGAGTCCAAACCTTATTTAATTTGTTCATTATACAAGAACAAGCAGAAACGTTGTCCTTGAAGAAGAGATAGCCTTTCAAGGATCTAGAGAATCTCAAATGGAGATTGACAGTAAGAGAAATACCTTCTCCCCCTTCAACAGTTCAGAGGGAGACATACCTTATTCCAATTGATCCAGTTGTTCCAGTTGATATATTCAGAGATATTGCAGTAGGGCGTAAAAAGGCCTACCTAGACTCACTCTGCAAAGAGGTAGAGAAACATACAAGCCTCTTAAGGCACATCCCGAGAAAGCAAAAGAGATTTCTGAGTTATCCTTCATTCATGATCCAGTTCATTGATGTTGAGCCTCCTTGTCTTAGAAAAGAAATAGGAGAAAAGGTATGGAAAGATGCCATAACAGAAGAATACCAGTATGTCTTAAAAGAATGATGTATAAAGATATTGTTCAGAGACCAGAAGGGAAACCTATAATGACTTCCAAGTGGATCTATAAGATCAAGCATGCAACTAATAGAAGTGTCGAGAAATAAAAATCAAGATCTATAGCCAGAGGTTTCTCACATACAGAGGGAGTTGTCTATGATGAGACACTTGATCTAGTAAGCCTGATACACTTCCATCCATACAACCATCCATGAGTTGGAAACTATATCAGATGGATGGATTCTTGATGAGTTTGGGTTTTAGCAAGAGTGTTGTTGATCCAAACCTATATTATTACAGTGTTGGTAATGAGAGCCTGATTTTGATGACTTGTTTAAAATCCTTGTTGTTGGATACAAGTAATCTTTGACTTCTGATTTCGAGATGAAGGATATGAGTATGATGCATCGCTTATTGGGACAAGAAGTATGAAAAAGGACCAATGAGATTTTCCTAAGTCAAGGAAAACATCCAGTGGGAATATTAAATAAGTTCAGTATGACAGAATGCAAAACCACCGTGATGGATTTGAAGAAAATGAATGATGATGATTCAAATGAGATTGGTCCACATCTGATTGTATCATTGATGTATCTAGTTAACACCAGGCCTGATTCATGCTATACAGTGAATGTGCTTAGTCAATCCATGAGTCAGCCGAGACAGAATCACTGGATAATAGTAAAGCATGTATTGAGATATATACGAGGCACAATTGGATATGACCTGAGATATGCCTCCACTGTGAACTTGAGTTTTCAAGATATGCCGATACAGATTGAGGAGAGAGTACAGTGGATTGGAAGAGCACATCCAGTTTTTGTCTTACCGTGAAGTTTTCCATGGTTTCCTAATGCACCAGGAAACAAGACTATGTGGCCTTGAGTACCACAGAGGCAAAGTATATAGCAGTGAGTGTGCGAAGCAATGTGGCTTCACAAGCTTCTGACAGATTTACTTAACCATGAGATGGATCCTATGATGATAACCAAGATCCGTGTGTAAAGCTCCTTGAGAACCCAATGTTTCCTAAATGGATTGAAACATGATGAGATGAAATATCCTTATATCAGAGATATGATGCAGAGGAAAATCGTAAAAAATGCAAAACCTTCCTACACATGAGCAGATTACAGACATCTGCACCAGACTAACTTGGTGAAAAATTCTTTCTTAATTGAGAGGGAGTATTGATGACTCCAACCAAAAAAAATATTCAGAGAACATCCATGTGAGACTTGGCATGATGAAGAATGCCTCCCTAGCTAAGAGGGAGTGTTGATGATTGCATCTATGTGAGACATTCTCCAACTTACAAACATGTGAGATATGGATCATTACAGTTATGCGAGTCTTTCTCTCATCTTACAAACCTAAGAGAAAGCCCCTAAGAAGGGTACGTGGATCCTGCCTAAGACAGAGTTGGGAACGTAGAGATGACCTCCTCCATTTAGAGAGTTGAGAAGAACTCTAGATGATTATCCAGTGGGAAAGGCGATATGTTGAGTTAGACATGCATGTGGCTAAGCACAAGGTAAACGTGTGAAATCCCAAAGTGTTGGGTGCATCGTCATGTGAACAAAAATGCATAGGATGTATTAGCCTCCTCTGAGCAACAGAGTTGATGAGAAGACTCCAGATTATTCTCCTGTGTGAGGTAGTGGGAAAGAAGATCTGCAGAGTGGACGTGCCTATGGACGAGCACAGGTGAACGTGTGAAGATCTAGTTCTTCTGTGTAATGCAGTGAACCAGATGTGCCCCTAGTGGATGAGAACTAGTGGGTGTATCAGATCCTTTGCTATATACATTGTTCAAGAGTCAGACCTACCTATAACCCTAATTGTTATGTAAAGGGTACAGGTCGTCCCCACCTTAATGTGATTAATAATAAATGTAAAAGATAATTAATTTGGCCAATATTAATTATAATAATAATAATTATTATTATAATGTGACTTAGAAAGGTCGGCCCTGTTGAGACAATAGACACTTATGTTGATAGGACAAGTCTAATATAAGTAAAGGAAGATTCCCCATTGTGGAGTCATATCTTTCTTTGAGTTTGGAAATTTCAGCAAGTACACTTCTTTGGGGAAAGTGCGCACCTCTCTTGGGCTCTAGAGTTCTAGGTTTTAAGCACCCTCTTGTGTGCTAGGGTTTATCTTGGTGGTGAAGGTATTTCTCTTGAAGAATATAGCAAAGGATTTGGCTGGGTTTTCTTCCCTTGTTGAGAAGGGTTTCCCAGGATACATCTTGTGTTCTTGTGCATGGTGCTTCT
>ML829677.1:92629-108749 GCA_009831015.1 Picea engelmannii
GAGCAAAGGTAACTCATTTCATCGATGATAAAAAGAAGAGTGAGAAAATGGGACTGTTCAAAGGTTAATCCGTTGAACAAAAAACTAGCAAAGACATTTTAATATCAACATGTTAAGCAAAGAATTAATGTACTTGGGGGAAAAGGGGTGAGACATGAGAAAATAATTAATTAACTTGGGTGGAAAAGGGGCGAGACATGTCATAGATCCATTATATCGAACAAGGAAATGAAAACAAATGAAAAACAATAAACATCCATTATAGTTAGTACCTTCAAGGTGAAACACAAACCAATCAACATCGAGTGTGTGACAGTGGTATTCATCATAACAAAATCTAACATCAAACATATTATAGAAAGGATAATCAAATCTCAACCCCAATTAAAAACTACAACCATCACAACTCTACTTAGCAACAAAGTGGCTTACACCTTCCTTTATTAACATCAAAATCATGTTTTATGAACATATATAATCTAGACTTTATTAACCAATATCTATCTCATGAACCAAATCTTGTCAATTTGGAAATAAACGTGTACCCTTGAAGCCAATAAGCCTCTTTATATCAATTAAAGATTTAAAGTGTCACAACAAAAATTAAGTAGAAGAGATAAGCATAACATACGTACTAAGAAGAGATCCCACAGAAGATTGATGGCAATATTCTACTTTTTGGATTCCTTATTGCTTTCTTTTAGATAATACAATTTCTTTATACAATTAGACTTGCTTCAAAAAGCAAGGTTTATGAAAATTATACATTCCACGCACAACAAATAAAAAAAAATTAAAACATAAATTTACAACTTTGTTTTGTTTTTTAAGTGATTGATAAATATTCTAATAATATAAATAATTATTTCTGAAACATAATAAGAGGAGATTACCATGGATTTCATAGTTTTCGTTTCTTTAATTATTATTCTTAATCCATAAGGCGTGCTTCTATTGGACCTAACATTGGTCAAGGCATTGTTATCAGCCAAGTTGTAGAAGGTATTGTGAGACAATCAGAAGCAAAAGTTGCAAGTTTAGATTTTCTAGAAGCTATAAGTATTTACGTACTAGTTGTCAATTGATTTTAGCTTGTGTGGTTGGGAGGAATGATTGTTATCCTACCTGCTCGGATTGAATTCCCACAAGTGACATGTTGAGCTCATAATCAGTATATTGTTGTAATGGCTCCAAGACCTATTGTTGATTGGCCTTGTGCCCTGAAGATTCTAGGGTTTAGCCTAGGTACCATCCTCAAAATGAGGGGAAGTACTTGGGGGTTTTCCCTGGTCTTTGTAACATGGGGAAAAAAAGTAATTGTGGACTAGTGTGTAACACACCCAATCCCCTAACAATCATTAGGTTGATGGGATGTAAATATTTCTCAAATATTCTTCTAACATTTCCTTCTTGATGGTACCTCTAAATCCAATTCTAAGCTCAGAAGCCGAATCTGCTCGTCGAGAGCTTTCCAATCATTGTATTTATGCTTCATTTCAAGTCTTGGTTCAAAAGTTATGGTATTCTAAAGTTTAGGGCTCATTCTCGCCTACGATCCTTTTGTATCTCCATGTGGTATCCACATGGATCCATGTCACCTTACCTATCCAACGTGGACTGACAAGCGTGTTGATGTCTCGAGGTATGATATCCCTATGTTGCAATCATGACCCAGCTAACGTGAGATCGACACAACCTCTACACAGAACCTCACCAAAAACTGAGAATTCGGGATCCATGACTCCCATAACATGACTGTCATATACTTATGGTTGTACGATGATCCAATGATCTAGATATCCAAGTCCATAGAACCCTGAAATACAACCATACTTGATCAGGGACCAGGGTTCTATCTCTCTTTGTAACTTACTTAGGAAATTTGAAGTGGAACTGCGATCCAATCGAAAATCGAGATCCTAGGTATCCAAAAATCCCCTCTTCCTCAAACTCCCCAATCTGATTGTCCCTATGGAACCATTGAAACATAGACCTTATGAAGCATGCCACCCGACATGACAACTCGATCGAGCCTAGTGGTGAGTGATTGGGAAGATTTGCATGGATATGATGATATGTCTTGACACGTGGTCTGACATGGCATGCCACTTAGACTAACAGGGTACACTGACGTGACACTGCCCTATGGTAGTTGATGTCACAGTCTTGTTGCCACCTATTATAGAACCCTGCGTTGGAACCGTGATCCAACCGGGATCTGAGGAACCAAGATTTTATAAGGAGACCTTCATCGCAACCCTCTGGTGTTATGGTTATCCAGTGATTTGGTTAACCAAACTCTACTCACCTCTGGTTCCTACTTTCGACAATGATCAGATTTTTGATATTCCTCCTTCCTTCTGATCTAACGATCAGGATTATCCCCACTCATCATAGTACCACCGAGGTCCTTTCGACTCGCTCCACTAGAGTGTTGACACATGTTTTCCACTAGAAAGGGTTAGACTGGCTGACACAAGGCCCAACGCGTCAGCATGACATCATCCTCTCTCTTGTTTACATGTATAGGAAGGAGTGGTACCTCATGTTGGAACCCTGCCCCACTGGCATCTAGGATTTAAACAAGGGTAGGTTAAATAAAATGGGTTTGGGTCTTTGATTATCTGGAACCTCACTCTCACACACAAGTTTTAAACAACCTGGCTGTTGGGTTTTTGGGTTCCCCTCCTGGTTCCACTCCTATACTTGTAAAGGAGATGGGATAGAACACATAAAGCCAAGCACAATGAGGGAACCATGAAGCTTAAGGGATTTCTACTCTTCGGGCTACACTAGGGTACTCGCGACACAAACTTATTAAGGAAAAACAATATCTCCCAAAGGCATAAAACTTATCTTGCATACACAAAGAATTAGGTATTCCCATCGTTCCACATTTCACATGGAACAAGGACCATCAATTAAATTTAAGGCATACAGGGAGCACAAATCCATTCATCCCCTTACTCATTTCTCATAGTCTTAAGATCTCTGAACAGGTTCTCTCTATAGCATGTTCTCATAGATCAAACAACCAAAGGTTTATTACACATAATTAGACTGTGAAGTACAGGGTCTAGCAATGTCTCCATTCAGCATACATCATGAGAAATAATAACCAGTAAGAAGCACAAACACGCAGAGAGAAACATACACACATTCCTTCCATTTCAATCTTGACTTTTATTCATACTTCCTGATAGTTCCCAATTTACACATTCAAAGGGAATACACTACATGATGAACAAGCATCAAGCCATTGAGCTTAGTATGCACTTATTTGTTCATATTAAAGACTGGCCAAATCGAATGACTGAGGGTGTATGCCTTTCCACTCAAATGTAGGCTTTGTTGAACTTGGAATTTCTACAACATGCCACCCACGTTCCAGGCCATGATACCACTAGGGAAAACTCAATTCTCTCTCTCTGAAAGATTTAGATATAGTGAAGACCACTCTCCTTCATTGTCAACAACACAATTGAAACCCTCTGTGACCCACCCAGCTCGATGCCTCCATAAATATTTTAGATGTCCCTCTAGTTGGCTTCAAGTGCACATGGGAGTCCCTTCACTACTTCTACAGTCCCTCATCACCGTCCCCTCCTAGTTCCATTTCGCTACCTACCGAACGTTAAATTCACAACCCTCTTGCTTAGGTTGAGTTCCTGGGTTCCTAGTTTCTCAAATTTCAGTCAAAAATATCCCAAAAGTCTGTTCTCCCCTTGGTTCCTTGATTTATGTGTTCTCTAGCCACCCTCTTCTTGTTCTCTCTTTTCTCTCCTCCTTCAAAGGTTCCTGATTTTCCCCTTGCTTTTGTTAGAGGCACTCGTGGGTTAACTCCCAAAATGATATGGGTACTATGTTGTACATGAGGCTGACAATCCTCAATTGTCCTAGTCATCCTCCATACTTCCATTAAGGTGGGTATTTGGTTTCTCAAATAACCAGGCCTCTCTACATTAATTGATTTTTGGGAAAAGGGGATAAGGAGGAAATTAATCAGAAGAAGATATTTTTGGTAGATAAGGAAATTCTCAAAACTCCTCACCAACTTTCCTCTTATGGTATCATGGCCAATACTTCAAGGCTTCACCCTTCAGTCATCTTGTTGGAAAATTTTCATTAAACAAAAATGCAATGCATTGTCTTTTAGTCATAGTCTTTAACTCATAACCTGTAATTATAGTCTAGGGAAAAATAGGGTGTTACATTCCCCTTCCCCTTAAAAAGGAAACATCGTCCTCCATGTTTTACTACCTGTATAAACAACCATTATACAGAAAACAAAAATGGGTATGCCACTTTCATGGTATCCTCCATCTCCCATGTGACCTCATCTACTCCAAAATGTTTCCACTACACCTTGACCTAGACAATGGCTCAGTTCTAGAGCAGTGTCTCTCTCTTGTCCAAGATGCATTGAGGCTTGGGATGGAAGTCTCCTTCTAGCTCCTCCTAGATCACGGTACAATCAATAACATGATTAGTATCATGAACATATTTGTTTAAAAAATATAGATGGAATACATTATGGGATTTGACAATGAGAGACAGAGAAAGCTAGTATGCCATCAGTCCCACCCTTTCTAGAATCTCAAAAGGTCCACAATAGTGAGGTGCCAACTTGGCACAAGTCCCCATCCTCAAGGAGATTCTTTTAGGCTTAACTCTGACATACAAATGATCTCTTACTTTGAACTCTTTATGAGTCTATTTGTTTTCAGTGTAGCTCTTTTGCCTATCTTGAGCCACTTACATATTCTACTTAATTTTGACTACTTCCAGCTCCATCTCCTTCAACATATTGGGTCCTAGGGTGATACTATATACCAGATTATCCCAACTGATTGGAATTCTACACTCTCTGCCATATAGAGCCTCAAAATGGATAATTTTAAATGACTCTTGATATTGGTTGTTGTAAGAAAATTATACCAAAGGAAAGTATTCCTCCCATTTCTTGGGTTGGTGCATAACATACATCCTCAACATATGTTCCAACACTATGTTCACCCTCTCAGTTTGTTTGTTTGTTTGAGGATGGTAAGCAGTGTTGAAAGCTAGTTGCATTCCAAAACCTATAAATAGACTTTTCCAGAATTTTGATGTAAATTTAGCATTCCAAACATAAATAATTGTCTTGGACATGCCATGCAATCTAAAATTTTCCTTTATAAAAATATCAACAAGATCTATTGCTTTATAAGTGGATTTAATGGAGATGAAGTGAGTTTCCTTACTCAACTTGTCCACCACCACCATGATCACATAATGGTGTATTGATGTCCTTGGTAATCATGTGATGAATTCCATGGAGATAATCTCCCATTTCCATTATAGAATTTGCACTAGGTGTAGTAATCTTGTTGGGTGTTTATGATCAACCTTGACTTGTTGGCACTCCAAACACCTAGCAATGTATTCTGCAATATCTCTTTTCATCCTTGGCCATAAATATAGTTTTATTCTTGTAGTTATCATCTTTTGATAGCTTGGATGACCCACATAGGGTCTCCTATAAATCTCGTCCATGATGATATTCTTAGGTTCAATTGAATTGGGTATGTACAATATATTATTGTACATCAGCAACACATCCTCTACGAGCTAATATTCTTCATATTTCTCCCTCTTGGCTCTTGATACAAGATTTCCTTTATTGAGTTAAGTTGTTCATCATCATGTAGGAAATTTATGATTCTTTGCTTTGTATCAGATTTGCATGTGCTTGTTGTCGCTAAGAATGATGTCTGCATGCTTTTGTTGAGTGCATTTGCCACTCGATTTTCCTTGCCATTAATGTGTTTGATTTAAAAATCAAACTCACTGATTAGAGCCATCCATCTGGCATGTCTAGAATTTAAATGTGGTTGATCAAATAAGTACCTCATCCCATTATGGTATGTCATTAATACAAACCTTCTTCCAAGTAAATAATGTCTCCACGTCTTCAAGGCATGCACAATGGTTGCTAGTCCTAAGTCTTGAATGGAATAATTTTTCTCATGCTCATTCAAATTTCTTGATTCATAGTAAACCACATGTCCTTATTGCATGAGGACTCCACCAAGTCCTTATTTACAAACATATGTACAAACTAGGAAATATTTTTCAAGATCTACAATTTTTAGGATATGGGCGTTGGTTAAAAGATATTTCAGCTCTTGAAAGCTCGCTTCACAAACTGCTAACCACACAAACTTCACTCCTTTTCTTTTAAGGGAAGTGATTGGGTGGATGATTTTGGAAAACCCCTTAATAAACCTCCTATAATAAATATCTAATCCCATAAATGACCTCACCTCAGACACATTTCTAGGAGCTTGCCAATCCATGATGGCCTTAATATTTTATGGGTCTACTATCATTATATCTTCCAAGATTACATGACCTAGATATTGAATTTGTCTTTGGAAGAAATCATACTTGTTTTACTTGGCATACAACTGGTGTTATCTCAACACATGCATTACCAATATGAGGGGCTCCTCCTGTTCCTCTTGGGATTTTGAATAAATTAGGATGTCATCAATGAATATTAGGACAAACTTGTCCAAATATTTGTTGAGAATACTATTCATTAAACACATAAAGGTGGTTGGTGCATTGGTAAGTCCAAAAGGCACCACCACAAACTCATAATGCTCGTACCTTGTCCTAAAGGATATCTTATGAATATCTCCATCCTTAATCCTGACTTCAGGGTACCTAGACTTCAAATATATTTTAGAGAACATTGTAGCTCCTCTAAGTTGATAAAAAAAAGTCATCAATTCTGGGCAGTGGGTATTTATTCTTGATGGTCATCTTATTTAACTATCGATATTCAATACACAATCTGAGAGTACCATCCTTTTTCTTTAAAAATAAAGATGGTGCTCCCCATGGGGTACACTAGGTCTTTTGTACCCCTTATCCTACATTTCCTTTAACTGCAATTTTAGCTCCACCAGCTCCAATGTGCTCATCCTATAGGGCACCTTAGATGTAGGTACTACTCCTGGCATTAGTTCCATTGAAAATTCAATATCCCTCCAAGGAGGCGATCCTAGTATCTCCTAAGGAAACACGTCTCTAAATTCATGCAACACTAGGTGGTCTTCTATTTCCAGTTTGTTGTCTTCTGTTGAATTTAGTACTTGTATATCATATAGGGAACACCCTTTCCTCCTATACTTCTTAAGTTGAAATGTTGATATTTTCATTACTGATACATGCTTCTGGATGCCCTGTAGCACCCTCTTGTCGCCCTCATCATCCTCATAGTCCAAAAATTTACTAAAACAATCCAATTTGACTTTGTGAGAAACCAACCAATCCATGCCTATCAACATATCATATGATCCCAAAGGACGCGGGTTCAAGGTTGCTTGTCTGTGCAGTCCATGCATTTCAAATGGGAAGGTTTCAATCATCTTTATCACCTTCGTATTAGTCCCTACGACTAACTGAACTAACCATGATTTTGCATGCTTCTTTCTCTATACGACACATGATTTAAAAATTTGGGGTGAAATATAGCTCAGGTTACAACCAGGGTCAATTAAAATTGAAATGGGTCATTTTACAATTTTACCTTCCAGTTCCACCACCGAGGCTTGTTGGTCTATCTGTTGATTCTCGATGACTGTGTAAATCTTGGGCACACTCCTGGCTACATCATCAATTGTAGTCGCCTCTTGGACATTGTAGACTCTTCAGCTGTCATGTTGCATATAGGGGTAGTCTCTCAATAAGTGTGCTTCTCCATAGCCCTAGCATTAGAGAGGTCCTTTCTTCCACTCTTCCTTCTTTTCCTTTGTTTTATTTGTTGGCCTATTCCCAGTTTGAGATGGAAATTTCTATCGATGCATACTTCTAGTGGGATGATTGAACTGAGCATTTATTTTTGGATTGATGTACTAGGATGGTTTAAATGCATTCTTCTTGAATCCATACTTGTCCTTATTTTTCCAATCTTTGTGAGAATCTTTCCTAGGATTAGATTGATCATAACAGTATTTGGCCTTCTTGATGGTGTCATATAGTGGCTTAGACTCATAAAATTCAATTATGTCCTGATAGGACCGTGGAAAACCATTGAGGAAGCATTGTATCCTCTCTTTTTCATCTTTAATATAAGGGACATAGATCAGTAGTTCTAAAAGCCTTTTTGCATAAGCATCCATGGAAAGTTGTCATAGCTTATGTTCATGGAATTCCTTGATCCTAACATCATAATATTTCTCAGACAAATATTCTTTCCTAAAATGCTTCTCAATTTTTTTCCAGGTTAGCTTGCTTTTGTTGACTCCCTTAACATTTTTGAGGTCTTCCCACCAAATGGAAGTGCCTCCACTCAAATTGAATATGGATATCTTCTCCTTTGTAATTACTGAGTAACTATGAACCCGTAAATATTTCCTTAACCCCAACAGTCAGGCCTCTACTTCCTCTCCCTTCTTGATTTCTCCATCAAAGGTAGGGGATTTTTATTTCTTAAATTCCTCTCTTAGGGAACTCTTTCCTATGTTTATTTGTGTTGGCATGTGCTTTTGAATTTTTTATGGGCTCTGCCACTTCTCAAACTATTGTCTACCTGCATCGTTGGCATCTGATCCTTGTTGCAAGTGCTTCTGAATTTCAAACAAACTTTGCAGTAGCACTGCATTTATCTATTTATACTTCTCCTAGGCTCTAATGAGCCTTTCACTATTGTCCATTTATCTTCTCAACTCAATCTTCATGCTCTTCATTGTTTCTTCCAAGTCCGGAGGAGTCTCTATGTCCCTTCTTTCATTTGACTCCTCTTCTCTACTTCGTGAGGTTTCTTCCATTTCTAACTTTTGCTAGAATCTTTGTTGTTTTCTTCTCTTCTCAATATCTTCTACGTGTTGAAACAAAAATCTATTGATACCTTATTATAAAAACCAGAAAGAGCACACAATACTTGTCCCTAATAGGGTCTTCTAACATCCTAATTTCAAGATTTCGTCACTGTTGTCATGCACACTCAAATATGTCATTAGTGATTATCAACATGCTTAGATAAGGTAAAGGGCAAAGGTTTTTCTGTTGTTTGTTTTCCAAATGAAACTTGCAATCTTTAATCATTTCAGCTAACATACAACCTTTTTATGCAAAAAGAAAGGAAAAGAAACTTTATCAAGCTCCTTGAATCCCTTTGGCCTACAGTGCATTTAACTTTTGTTGGCCCACACAATCCTCGAGTTTGAAACGTTGCTCTGATAAAACTCTTTAACACACCCAATCCCCTAACAATCATTAGGTTGGTAGGATGTAAAGATTTCTCAAATATTCTTCTAACATTTACTTCTTGAAGGTACCTCTAAATCCAATTATACGGTTGAAATATGAATCTATTTGTCAAAATATTTCCAATGACTATATTTACACTTAAATCCAAGTCTTGGCTCGAAAGTTATGGTTTTCTAAAGTTTAGGGCTCATTCTTGCCTACAATCCTTATGTATCTCCACGTGGATCCATGTCACCTTACACGTTCGATGTGAATTGGTGAGCATGCTAATGTGTTAGGGTACAAAACCCATACTGAAAATCCCAACCCAGTTGATGCGAGACTGACAAAACCTCTACACGGAACCTCACCAAAAATTGGGAATCTGAGATCTGTGTCTCCCAGAATGCGACTGTTATAAACTTCTGGTTGTCTGATGATCTGGAAATCCGAGCCCCTGCAACCCTGAAATGGAACCATTCTCAACCAGGGACTGGGGTTCTATCTTGTTCTGTAACTTACTTCGGAAACTTGAAGCATAACTGTGACCTAACCGGAAACTCGAATCTGGGGGATCCCAAAAGCCCATTGATCCAGATTATTTTGTGAACGACATGAAGGAAAAAATATAATCGAGATATAACAATGAAATACACAAAAATATTGAAGAGAACACAGAAATACAGTGAAACCCAACTTCTATTACTGAATAAGATAGAAAAACATTGTAGGAAAAATGGGGTAGCTTATCTCTAAAAAGAAAGAGATGTTGGCTATGCTTCATTCACAAGAAGATTTACATCACACTCCATTGGATTCTTAAAGGGCCTCCTTCACCTCAATTATATATGAGAGAGTGAGAGGAAAACAATTCCCATGATGCATGTGGGATAAATTGGACTATGTTTATAAAATACAATAGCCATGTAAAATACTAGGACTTCCCGGGCAGTCACCCATCCCAATACTACTCTAGCCCGAGCACACTTAACTACAAAGTTCTAATGGGATCCAGTGAATTAACTCTAAGTTGTATGCATGTACATAAGACCATTACATGATGTATGTAATTAACAAATGAAGATGACATTATATTCCTTTCCCTATCAAAAGGGTGAATGTTATGGTTTATCAAAACCACAGGCACAAAATGGTGATTCAGTGAAAAAGGTGGATGGCCACCGAGATCCATCTGGATCATTCCTCCCCCCTTAGGAAGAAATGGTCCCCATTGCATCAAGTTCCCTTGGGAGACAAAGAAAATTCTGCTAAATCTGAAGCTTGGTGTGTTGCTTGCCTTGATGAAGAAGTTGTCCTGCTTAGCTTGTTGAAGGTTGTCATGAACCTGTTGTTGGAGGGGTTGAATCCGTTCAACCAATCTAGTTGCATGATCTACCTGAGAGTGGGAGGACTCTATTGGTGAATATGCATAATGAAGAGTATGAAGGGTTTTGTTATAACCTTTCTTGACTAGGAAGTATGGAGGCACCCCCATAGGTGCAACAAGAACATCTTGGTGCTCTTCTACAATCTTGTCGATCTACTTCTTTTGGATAGAAAGGTCTTCGAATGAGGCTGCAATGGTTTTAGTGTCCTTTTTTACACCTTCTGATCGGATTGTGAAGAGGCTAAACTTTTCAGTATGAGAGATTAATTTGTGGAATTGTTTTGGTGGGACAATAGTTGAAACTACCTCTGGTATCCTGTATAGTTGACCCCCCAGAGTAAAAATGATGCTATGAGGTCAAGACTCATAAATAGAATGATGCCTCCACATATATGGTTGGCCTAATAGAACATCATAGACTTATAGTGGGTCAACATCACATAATACCTCATCCTTGAAGGAATTGTTGTCGTAGGACAGGCGAACATTGTTGGCTGACATGGAGATCTTGACCCTGGCGAAGACACTCGATGTTGTATGGTTGCAGGTATGGTGTTGTTGGAAAATCCAACTGCTTGAAAAACTCTTCTGAGATGATGTTCTTTTGGCTTCCGATATCAACAATAAAATTCATTGGAGTCCCCTTCACCCACATCTTTGAATGGAAGAACCGCTCCCCCTCCTCAGGATCTTCTTCTGGTTGGATTGTTGTAGTTGCGACGGTAGGAGTGGGTTCTGCATCAATGATCTATCTCCTTTTATCATTTTCTGAATCAAGGTCCAAGTCGGGGTTTGGATATTTATCTTTGAGCTCGACCACCAATGACTATATTGAGCGACATTCATCAGTGTTATTCCAAGGGATTTTTTGGAACTCGCACCACTTTTCGGTGTCTTTCTTAGACTTCCCGTTACCATTATTTGCCTGCATATGGGACTGGATCTCTTGAGGTTGACCTTCCTTGCTTTGTCCATGCTTCTCCCACTTACTCTACTGCTTGAATTTCTGCTCAATTTTGACTACATATCGATAAGCAACTCCCAGTGAGGAGAGGCCCAAGAAATCCATATATGTTTGGATGTACCTGTGTAGACCACTATGGTACTTCAAAACCAGGTGTTGCTCTGAGTCTTTGATACCCAACTTTGAGCGTAAGGTATGAAAGATGTTGGTGTACTTCGGCACCGTTTGGTCTCTTTTTTTATGCAAAGTTGTCCATCTCATGTATTGGTCATCATAGTTTCTGACAAGGTAGAACTCCTCCTTTAGGGCATATGCAAAGGCCACCCAAGTAGGTTTTCTCCCAAATAGTGTAGATTCATCCTCGATGTACCTCTCCCAGTAACCTTCCCACCAAGCTCTGACATGGGGAAGGGATTAAAGGAGTGTGAACGTGATCTTTTCACTGTCGAAATTTTTTTGGACAGAGTAATAACCTTCTAGCAGATTCAACCATTTTTCTAGAGCATCTGCATCTATCTGGCCTTCAAATAAGGGGATATCAAAATTGACTTGTACCTTGAAGGGTGTCGCACATGCGAAATGGCTGCTTGTTGAAGATGCCTCAGCTGCCGCCATCGGTAGTCTTCGAAGGATCTGAGCAAATTTGTCCATCATCTTGTTCATTTGTCGCACAAGGGCTTCCTCGAGCAACGTCTTAAAAGGATCTCATGCTCTGTCATCTCTCTTTTCTTCTGCCATGGGAGGCCGCTTGGGCTAGCGAGAGTGGTTTTCCTCAAGCGAAACTAGCTTGAGACCCAAATCTCTATACCCTGACCTCGTCGGGGACATGCTCTAAGAAATGACAAGGAGTAGATTGCTCTTATACCACTGATCCAAATTATTTTGTGAACGACATGAAGGCAAAAATATAATCGAGATATAACAATGAAATACACAAAAATATAGAAGAGAAAAAAAAATATAGTGAAACCCAAATTCTATTACTGAATAATATAGAAAAACACTATAGGAAAAATGGGGTAGCTTATCTCTAAAAGAAAGAGATGTTGGCTATGCTTCATTCACAAGAAGATTTACATCACAGTCCATTGCATTCTTAAAGGGCCTCCTTCACCTCAATTATATATGAGAGAGTGAGAGGAAAACAATGCCCATGATGCATGTGGGATAAATTGGACTAAGTTTATAAAATACCATAGCCATGTAAAATACTAGGAATTCCCAAGCAGTCACCCATCCCAGTACTACTCTAGCCCAAGCGCGCTTAAATACAGAATTCTAATGGGATCCGATGAATTAACGCTAAGTTGTAGGCATGTACATAAGACCATTACATGATGTTTGTAATTGACAAATGAAGATGACATTACATTCCATTCCCCATCAAAAGGGTGAATGTTATGGTTTATCAAAACCACAGGCTCAAAATGGTGATTCAGTGAAAAAGGTGGATGGCCACCGAGATCCATCTAGATCACCCATCTTCCTCAAACGCCCTGATCTAGTTTTCCCACTCACACCATTGACATGTAGACCTGACGAAGCATGTTGCATGGCATGACACCTTGCAACTCAACCAGACCCGGGTTGACTTGGCACGATGAAGTGGCATCTGACTGCGCAGATTTGCATGGATATGATGACATGGATTGACATGTGGTCTAATGTGGCATTCCAATTGGAATAACATGGTACGTTGATGTGACACTACCATGTGGCAGCTTACATCATAGTCTTATCCCCACCTATTACAAAACCCTGCGCTGGAACTGGGATCCAGGATTTTACAAGGAGAGCTTCGTCGCAACCCTTCGGTGTACCGATTATCCAGTGATCCGGTTAATAGGAATCCACTCACATGTGGTTCATACTTTCAATGATGATTGGAAGGTTGATATTCCTCCTTCCTTTTGATCTAATCACCACGATTATCCCTGCTCATCACGATACTATCAAGGTCCTTTCGACTCGCTCCACTAGAGTGTTGACACCTATCTACCACTAGATGAGGTTAAATCGACCAACACATGGCCCAATGTGTCAGCATGACATCATTATCTCTCTTGTTTACAAGTATAGGAAGGGGTGGAACCTCATTTTGGAAACCCACCCCAATGACATTATGTATTTAAACAAGGGCAGGTTAAAAAAAAGGGGTTCGAGTCTCCAGTTATCCGGAACCTCACTCCCACGCACAAGTTTTAAATAGCTCGACTCTTGGGTTTTTGGGTTCCCCTCTTAGTTCCACTCCTATACTTGTAAGGGAGAAGGGATGGAACACATAAATCTGAGTGTGACAAGGGAACTATTATCGTAGGATTTGTACTTGTGCAAATCCCAACACAAATCCCCCAAATTTACATAACTATGGAAAATCCTACCACTGCCACCTTAGTAAGAAATTCCCTCAGTTTAGTAATGGAGGAGGTCCACCATGGGGGAGGCTTCCTCAGTGACCTCAAGGGATCAAATTAGCAATTATTTTATCCAAGCCTACTGCCCCTCTCTTGATCACCTAAAGAAAGGTCTAGGTCAAGGAAAACTAAGAGGTATAAATATGTTTGAGTACCTGCCCAAAACAAGAACAATTTATAGCATATATCTGATGATTTCCAAGTACAAACATGCAATTAATACTTCATAAGACACTTGACAATGAAAATTGAAATGGCTGATACAAATTTGCAGCAATACAACAGTCTTATAACAACAATATGAATTTGTAATAGCAACAATAAAAATATCTTAGAATCTCAACAATTGACCAAGGAAATTAAGCATGCATCACATAGAACATTATCCAATTGCTTAAGAGAAATTCTAACCAAGTTAGTCCACATTTTCAAGAGTGTATGCAACAAATAAGAATTTATCTAGATGGTTGTAGCAAAATTTTGCAACAACAACAAGTTTACTAGTGAGTTAGTGTGTGTTAGTGTTAGCAAAGTTAATAGAGAGCTTGAGAGAATTGAAAGATGTTGGTTGTGGAGTCTGATTAACTTCATGATTAAGAGGTCTTTGTTTTTCTTCTGTGTTTATACCCCATGAAGACTTTACACCCTGGAAGAATGTACAACCCTCCATGAGGGGGAGTGCAGGGGGGATTGCCCCTCCTGTGGGGTCCAGGGGAAAGTGGGCCCCCAAAGGAAAAATTGTCTTGTAAATGTATATTGTAATTTCATTGTAAATTTTGACCATTCATTATAAGGTTGCATATCTGACGGTAGAATTTATGTTAGGTTTTTTTTCCCTAGAAAGAAACTCTCTTTTATGAGGGAAATGTATTGCGGCTATGTATCATTGTGAATATTGTATTCTGAGAGAGGAGTCTGTGAAAGAAAGAAGAGGAAGTTACATCGGGTGTATTGTAGGTTGTATCCCTTCATTTGTTGGATAATAATAAAGGAAGGACCTGGAAATTTCTCTAGTGGATGTAGACCACACTGGGTGAACCATGTATATTTGTGTATCTATTGTATTGTGTATCTTCTATGTTTTATTTTATTGCTCCACGATCCTGTTTTTCTAACAAAAGAGAGTGTTTGTTGATCAATTTCACCATAAGAAAGCTGTAAAATCCAGTGCCTTTAAGGGCTATGGAGACTCTATAATAGCAATACAACAATGCTTGAGGATTGAACTAGCAAATACCAAGAGGTAGGGCTTAAACTCTAAGGTTCTAGCATATTAGGACTTTAGGTTTTAAGCCTTAAAGAGAAGGATTGCTAGAGTGAAATCACTTTTGGGATTTAGCAACATTTTCTCCCTTCTTAATACTTCAGATAGGTCAAGAAATCATGTGTCTAGGGATAAAATCCTAAATTGTTATCACTTTAGGGATTTAGGATGCTAACCCCACCAAGGAGATTTCACCAAATTTAAACAAAAATAACCTTGTGAGAGGAGGAAACACTTATGCTTATCTCTTAGGGTTTTACCAAGCAAGATGTCTAGCATAAAGTATCAATATTCACCATGAACATAACAACATAAAGATAAATTGCAGAAAATTAACTCACTTTAGCCAAGAAACCAAGAGACAAAACCCTAATTGCATAAATTCTTCTTCAAAATCAGAAAAAGCATCCATAAAATGATCCTCCAAGCATGGAGCATTAGTAGAAGAGAGATATAGACCAAGATAGAGAAAACATTTCATACTTGTTCTCACAAAAGGTGAGGAATCCATGATGATAAAATTAAATTAGAAGGTCCTCTATTTATATGAGGCCTTCTAAACCAATTTATCCACATATAAAATTTGTCAACAACAAATTAGAAAAGGGTCGACCCCTTCATTTTCCTCTACAATATGCCAAAATAAAAAATACATAAAGTAAAACCCTAAAAAGGGTGACGTAGGGATAAAGATGAGATGTCAAGCCTCAAAGAGGAGATCATTGGGACTCCAAAGGCCAATGTGCCATGCTCTCATGTGCAAAGGTGCCATGCCATGTGTCCCCTCCCGTCAAACCACCTATGGAACCACCTCATCCATCAAACCCTAGCCTCCAAGATAACGTTTATGG
>ML829678.1:15162-31054 GCA_009831015.1 Picea engelmannii
GATATTGATAATAAACTAAGAAATTGGCAAACACAATTCAGAGTCATACTATTCATCAAGATAGCTTAGAGACTGATATTATTTTGTGATATTGATAGTAAAGTAAGCAATCAACAGACATAATTCAGAGTACCATACCAGCCGTTTATTCAATTCGTTAAAAAAATGCCCATTCTTGCAGTGACCAGTAACACCAAATCGTGCTATTACAACTTCACAAAACTGTTTTTAAAACCAAGAGCACAGTAGACATCAACCAACAATGGGCACTAGTTGTCTAATGAATAGTATCCTACAGATTCTGCGGATACAATGATCAAATCAAACCTGGATACTGAAGCTTGATGCTGCGAGCGACCCTGGCTTTCTGGTTTGGCTTTCTCCACTCCAAAACTTTCCCACCCCTCGCTCTTGGCTTTCTAGTTTGGCTTTCTCCACTCCAGATCTTCGCTAGAATCGCCACCACTTTTTCCGTCAGGGTAATGCTTGGTTTTGAAAATGCAGGGTTTTTCTTTTTAACATAACATATTAGCCAACATCCAAATCAACCGGTCCGGAAGATCTGAATCCTACCAAACCTTTAAATTAAATACTAGCAAGATTTTAATGCAATAGGTCGGCAATGGGCATTAACAGACTGTAAATGTCCACAATGCACATTGAAAAACCGATACAAGTGGACTGTCGTACTGTGTATGCTGCACACAGAGAGGGAGACTGGAAGTGGAGTGACAAGCCAAGGGGTGCAGCGTGAGTCGAATCAGAGATTGGAAGTGGAGTGACGGGACCACAACACCAGTGGACTTTTATTACACCTGCAGGCTTTTTTTCCAGGAAAAAATTAACGCAAATTTTGCCATTACACCTGCAGGCTGCACAGTGCACACTTATCAGAACGATTCATTACAAACCCTAAATTTGTATGACGGGCATTTAAATATGCTACCCTTCATATGCAATTTTAGATTTTATTTTGCATTTTTTAAATAACGTGCAAAAATACAAATTTAAATTTTTTTTGACGTGTAATTATTCAATTACACTTCTGGGACGTGGTGAAAGCCAATTGACGGGCTGTTCAATTTTGATCCGTGGAACTTATAATGTTACCTTTTGGTTTCACGGGCATTTAATGTAGCTGTTCAAGGTTAATTTAATGATAAATTTGTTATCCAAAATTTCTTATCTAACAGTCATTAAAACTTGAAACGTATCTCTAGATATTTTACTTTAATGTTGAAAAGGAAATAAGCAAACCACAAGAATTGTATATAAGTATTTTTGGTCAACATGACCCTAGAAAAATTCCTATGGGAAAAATCAATAGAAGAGGAAATTTATTATGGAGTGAAAGGAAAAATTACAGCAAAGATAACAAGCCAACTTAGTTCTAGTTAGCTGTCGAATTTGCCATGAAACAAGTGCTAGGAATGACTTAAAGTGAGCGTCCTTTTTCCTTGGAGTTTGCGCCCTTCTTGGGAGCTGCCCTCTCCTTGAAAATTGTGCCCTCTTTCCTCTTAGCAAATGCGCCCTTTGCCTACTTACAAGTGGGCCCTCTTGTTGCTACAAGTGCACCCTTTACCTCTTAGCTTGTGCACCCTTTCTCATATGCACCCCTTCACTAAGCTTGTGCACCCTTGCTTCTTTTCAAACAAGTGTGCCCTCAACCTTCTCCTTCTCCAAAATCCTTCTTTCTCTCCTCTCTTCACTCAAAACTCATAAGTGAACAATGACTGCCTTTTCCCTCTTTCTCTTTGCCTTTAGAGGCTAACCTAGGAACCAATGGCTAGGATTAGATCTTAGCCAACCAAGATCAAGGGTGGAGATTAAATCTCCCCCTTTACTTAAGTTCCCTAAGTCACTTTAAGTTATAAAGTCACTTTATGACTTAATAATCTCATAAAGAAAGTAAAGTGAGTGAGGGTCACTTTTTCCCCTTTAGTGTTAGACACTCAATAACACTAGAGGACCACTTCCCAAGCTACCAAAACTCAACAAGGATCGATGGTGGCTTGACAGGTCAGCAAAATCAAGGCACTAATATTTCTCCCACCGGGGTTCAAGTCTCTCCAATGACAAGCTCGTGTTTGTGCTCGTGATTGTTTATGCGCCAGCACACACAGCAACAGTTGGGGCCAAGTTCAAGTTCTGGGTGTCTTTGGTAGAATAGATACCGCCTCTTAGCCAAAGATTCTAAATCGAATGNAAAAAAAAGCTGCAAGAGAAGCTTGTTCCATGGACAAACAAATTTACAAGCAACCATAGTTACCAGACTCCCAGGATTGACCCAAACTTGTGGGTCAAAACCCAACTTCCTGGCCTAGGCAAGCTGTTACAAAGTGCCAATGAGTCCAATTCGCCTTCAACAAGTTGGCTTGCTAAGGGCGGCTTTAACCCATAAGTACTCACAGGTCAGTGATGGGTCAACGAATTTGACTCGCCAAAAAACTCACGCCAGTAATCTATAAATGAATCGAGTATTTTCTTGGGCTAGGTCGAACTCTTGACCCATTTGCCTCGCCAAGTATTTCTCCAAGTTGAACTAGGTAACTATGAAAGCAATCAACAAATGTCAATCGAGTTTGGCTCAGGTGGTTGGGAGGAATGATTGTTATCCTCCCTACCCATGTTCAATTCCTACAAGTGACATGTTGAGCTCTGAACGAGTATATTATTATATCAAACCATGTTGTTGCAACCAACCACAGAGACTCAATTTCAACAAGAAACCTACAAAATTGAACAACATTGCATGCAAAATTCCCAAAAGAAATAGATTTCAATTTCACCAAATGTATACAGTATTATGAGAAGGATGTAATTATTATACCATAAAGCAAAACCACGTCAAGAAGCTCCACTGTGTTGAGGTTTTTATAGCACAAAATCCAAACACATGCTTACATTATACTGCAGCTTGTTGTTATTGATAAAAGCCCAGAAGTAAATCGATAGCAAAAACAAAGGGAACCATCAAATATCATTTTATTTTTTTTTCTTGTTGAGGTGTCTGAAATAACACTACATGCAAAATACCAAAAAAGATAGATTTCTCCAAATATATACAATATTTTAAACCCATTCCAAGAACACTTAAATTATAATTCTATAAAACAGAACCACATCAAGAAGCTCGAGTATGTTGAGGTTTTTACCATAAAAATTCCAATCACGTGCCTAAATGATACTACAGTTCACTATTACTGACAGAAGCCTAGAAGTAAACTGATTACAAAGAGGATATGTAGTAAACATCTTTTTCTTTTTTTTCCTTTACGAGGTGTGGGAAATACTTTATTAAATTGCAGCAATTTCGAAGAACCCTAGCTCTACGACTATCTGTGCCTTGAAAGCTACAAAGTTTTTAGTTCTGCCATCCCTACAGCAAGAATCCATACGGTTCACAAAAGACGAGAATTTTACTGCAGTGGATGCGTCCCTCATTCTATTCATTTGAACCCACAACCTAGGAATGTCGTTCGTATATATTATAGCATACAAGGAAAGAAAACCTAAAAAAATAATACACTTGTTCAATGTGCATGTTTTGACAAATTTCTCCAATTCAATGGCTCTCCATGGAGAGTTGGAGTTTTACGTGGTGTAGACTCTAGAGTGAGGAATGGGAAGGGGACAAAACTTAGCAGTAGGTGGAGGTGGAGGTGTTTTTGCTTGTCTCTGTTTAATAGCCTGAAAAGAAAACAGAGAACAATTCATTTACCTCTTGCCCTCTTCAAACAACCATCCTCGTCCTCTCCAAATGAACAGGGCTTCAAGCCGAGTCAATCCTCTCCAGATGAACAGGTCTTCAAGCCGAAGTCGTCCTCTCCCTTGTCTGCAAATTTGCGTGAGCAAAGAAAAAGAAAAAGAATTATTGCATGTCTAATTTAAAATTCCAGTGGTTTAAAAAGCCATGCTACGCAAATACAAATATATTTTCCTGGAAAGTTGGATTTAAAATATATACTTCCCTCTCTACCATCTAAATTCCATGCCTATACAAAATGAGGACACAAGTAGGATTTCTATACAGATATATTTTCCACGAAAGTTAGATATTAATATATATCTTCCTCCTTGCCATCTAAATTCCAACAAATTGAAAGGAAGATTGGTTGTGAAATATATATAAAAAACTTGTGCATTGTGGAAGGGGCAACAAATTGAAAGGAAGATTGGTTGCGAAATATATATAAAAAACTTGTGCATTGTGGAAGGGGCAACAAATTGAAAGGAAGATTGGTTGTGAAATATATATAAAAAACTTGTGCATTGTGGAAGGGGTTTGTTCATTTTGTGAAAGTTTGGTGTTGTTATTATCTTCTTGTGTCCAATCTTTTGTATAATCTCCTGTGTGATATGTTTATCTCTCTTAGTTTTGTGTGTTAGTCTTGTGTGTTTTAGGCATTTGTTTATGAAAAAGGGTTTTTGTTCAAGTTGAAGTCATTATGGTTGTTAAGTTAAGTTTGGAGGTCACACGCCATAATTACAATGTGGCACTTTACTTCCAGATACGACCATTAAATCTGGTTTTAAGGTCACACGTCATAACTACATGTCGTCATACCTCTTATTAAGTAATAGATAGGCAGTTAAAGTATCAAGAAACATCTTGCAATACTTCTTATATATAATTGTGGATGTTACTTGTAAAATGTATTCACGTGGTGTTTGGTCCTCACTACATCAAAAACTTGTTCATGCAAAAGCACCTAAGAAACATTGAAGAAACAAGTGTTGGGGTTGTTTTATGCTTTATAGAAATAGTGTTAAATGAAATATTAAGGGTTGTTGAATGGTTTAGCGGGAATTTTTTATTATTTTCTTCTTACACAAAAGGCATTTGTTTAGTGGAGGGATTGCCTTGGAAAATTTCATCCTCTAATCTGCATTTCCACCACTAGTTTCATAGATTGCTTGATAACTATCATCCACTGCCAAGTAACACAATAAATGTAGTTCTCTTTTAATGGGTAATTGCCTTTTGGAAGAGACATGAGGATGGTGAAGTGTTAATAGGGCAAGGGTTGTTGATCTGAATTGGATCTTGGCAAATATTTGTAAATATTGTAAATAAACATGTTTTTGTTTTAATTCATTTTATTTTGTCTTCTGGCATGATGGAAAGGTGAAACGAACAGTTGTGACAGTTGGCCTTCCAAAGGCATTCCATTAAAAATAATGAGAGTTATAGTGAAGAGGGCAATGAAGGGAGATGCAAGGAGAAAGAGGGAAGGACAGTACCAGAAATTAAAATCTCGAAGAGGGCAACCTGCTTGAGGTTGAATGGATGAAGGAGTTAATGTGCATGTTCACTCTAAGTGAAGGTGTATCTGAGCCATGGCATGCTATAGTTTTGATCTTCATAGTGAATAACAATGCACAAAGTCTATGTATAGCTCACTCCTCTGTAATATTCTTTTGAACGTAATAAAATCTCCAGTGAATATTGGGTCTCCAGAGTAAAACATTGTCTCAGATGTGTGTTTTTCCTCTACAATTTGTTAGGTATGTTGTCGTGATTAGTTAGTGAGCTATTCATTGAGTTATGATTCCATTTTAATGCTTGATCTATAATTAACTTGGCCTATTGTTGAGTGGAAGATAAATTATTTTAAATGTTGAACGATCTTTGGAGGGACAACATAATTCTACTTCATTGAATTTGCCACTGGATTTGGTCATTAAAAACAGAAAAATAAACTTATTCTGCAATAGTCATCCGTGTTGGTGAATTGAGTGGACTCTCGATCCCTCAATTACAAACCAAATGGTATCAGACCAGGTTTTGAAGGCTTGGAGAATACCTGCATGGTAAACATCTGCAACCAGTACCAAAACAATGGACAAGCATTGTTGCCAGGCCTACAGAGAAGCAAAGCACCATCAATAGCGGGGCATCATCACGAAGAAGATGACAGGGAAGACCCAGAGGTCAGATTGGCTCGGTTAGAGCAAGGCATTGCTACATTGACAAAGTTGGTGACACAAATGTTGGTAATGAAGGGTAAGGAAGCACACTCAACAAACATTGAGCATGAAGAATACAAGGCTGGCTTGAAAGGTCCCAAAGGTGAGATGCTTGGAAACTCAAGTTATGACAACAACTTTTCTTCATCTTCAAGTATTCCTTTCAAAGTTGAAGTGAATCTTGAAATACCCATGTTTGATGGACAAACTAATGTTGAAGCATTCAATAGTTGGTTGAAACAATTGGAAGTTTACTTTGGGCTTTATCAAGTCCAAGAAACACAACGGATTTCCTTTGCCCATTTGAAGATGACCGGACATGCTCTGTTGTAGTGGGAGAGTTATGTGGATGCACTGAGGATAGGTAACAAACCCATAGTGACAAAATGGGAGGACTTTGAGGCATTTATGAAGTCACAATTATATCCCATAGGTTACAAAGAGGAGCAACTCATGAAGTGGCAGTACCTTTGGTAAGAACAAGGACAAGGAGTGCAAGAATACACTTTTAAGTTCAGGAGGCAGGGCATCTGGTTAGGTATCTCTCTCGAAGATCCAGGAGTGATGATGAAATACCTTGGAGTGCTTTTCATCCATATTCGAAGACAATTGCAGCGTCATGGAGTGAAAATCATAAACAAGGCAATCAAGAAGGCTCTCTACATTGAGTTGGACTCCAAGAAAGGAGAGCATCACATGGGCCAAGAAGAAACTGGCAAGAGAAGAGATAAGAAGATGACAACCAGAACCGAAAAATGGAGTGATCCTAATAAGCATTGCAAACATTGCGATGTAAATGGACACATGGAAGAGAATTGTTGGAGACTTCATCCAGAATTACGTCCAAAATTGCTAAAGTTAAAAGGGAAAGCCAAGGGAGCCACCAAGAAAAAAGAAGAAGTCTTAGAAAGCACCTTTGATCCGGACGAAGTTGTGGTTTGCACCACATTACACCAGCCAAAGGTGAGTGGAGATAAACATGCATTATTCTGAATCAAAGTTCAAATGAAGAACCAGAAGGTAAATGCCTTGTTCGGTAGTGGTTCTCAATGTAATCTAGTTTCTGAAACATTAGCTGATGAGATTGGTCTAGAAACCTATGATCTAGTGCACCCAAGTTCATTAGTATGGTTGCAAGGGAAAACTGTTATGAGAATCACTCGACGATGTAAAATCAAGTTCACCATTAGTGCCAACTATGTTGACGAGGTAGAATTTGAAGTTGCACCATTGGACTCATGTGGAGTGATGTTAGGTATCCCATACTTGTGGGATAGGGATGCTACCTTCTACAAGAGAAGAAACAAGTGTTGTTTCGTAAAGGGTGGCAACGCATACCTCGTCAAAGCACATCAGGAGAGAAAGAGCATAACTCTTCTAGCAGTGAAACAAGGGCAGACAAGTAGGAAACAAGCCACCTTTGTCAACAATGGAATGGTGGATGTGTAGAGGCAAATGGAGGCCTTTTACTTTTGTCTCCTTAATGGTCCAAATTTCAGGGACCAAAAGCCTTCAAACGAGGTGTGATTTGAATTAGATCTTGGAAAATCTTTGTAAATATTGTAAATAAACATGTTTTTGTTTTATTTCATTTTATTTTGTCTTATCGCACAATGGCAAGGTGAAACGAACAACTATGACGGTTGGCCTTCCAAAGGAAGTTCATTAAAAACAATGAGGGTTGTAGTGAAGGGGAAACAAAGGGAGATGCAAGGAGAAAGAGGGAAGGACAATATAAAAAATTAAAAGCTTGAAGAGAGCAATCTGCTTGAGGTTGAGTGGACGAAGGAGTTAATGTGCTTGTTCACTCTAAGTGAAGGTGTCTCTGAGTCATGGCTTGCTGCAGTTTTAATATTCACAATGAGTAACAATGCACAAAGTTTGTGTATAGTTCACTCCTCTGTAATATTCTCTTGAACGTAGTAAAATATCGAGTGAATGTTGGGTTTCCAGAGTAAAACATTGTCTCATATGTGTGTTTTTCCTTTGCAATTTGTTGGGTATTCTATTGTGATTAGTTAGTGAGTTATTCATCGAGTTATGATTCCATTTTAATGCTTGATCAATAATTAACCTAGCCTATTGTTGAGTGGAAGGTAAATTATTTTAAATGTTGCACGGTCTTTGGAGGGGCAACATAATTCTACTTCATTGAATTTGCCACTGGAGTTGGTCATTAAAAACAAAAAACAAACTTATTCCGCAATAGTCATTTGTGTTGGTGAATTGAGTGGACTCACAGTCCCTCGATTACGGATTAGTTGTGACAAATAGCCTACGCGCATAGAGATTGGCAAGGCCCCCGAGAGCATGCTTAAAGCACAATCACGATGCCCTAGAGCATGTTCATATTGCCCTTTCCACAAGCTTATGTATTATGATGGAAGTACGAACATGCTCTAGGGCATCATGATTACAAAGTCTTTATAATCCATCGAGATTACACTCCAAGTTCTTGGACATCATGATTGCACTCCAAATGATTACGCAATCATGACACCTCAATGGTGTTGTAGGCCATCATGATTGTGCTCTAATTTCTAAGGTATCATGATTGCACTCCAAGCACTATGGAATCATGATTGCACCCCAAGCTCTATGGCATCATGATTGCACAATCGATTGGATCACAACCATGACACCCTGGAGCTTGGAGCGCAATCATGATGCCCTGGACCACCTATGGGTGGCATGATTGCACAATCATTTGGAGTGCAATCATGATTTCCCAAAGCTTGAAGCACAACTACGAGCTATGTGGTGTCATATTATGCAACTGCTTGGATTGCAATCATGATGTAAGGAAAACACCACATAGCAAATGTTATAGCAAAGGTTTTTAGTGTTAGAATATTTGGCAAAATTTTCAAAAAACACTCTATGAAAACCTCTTGTATTAACAATGAAGGTTTTAGAGGAGTATTTAACAAATGCTCAATATAACTAAAAATTATGGGCAGTCAAAAGCCATAGTGGTTTTTATTTCTTGTCGATGCATTTAAAATAACATGGTGCATCAATGCATACATATTTGTTGTCCACAAGTGCAGTTTAAATATATTGAAAGTACTGGTGCATTTTTTATACATAAAACACACTGATAGGTTTAAACTATTATACAATGGTTAGAAAAGTCTAAAGGAAGAAGGGGTAATGTTCTCGTTATCTCGATACCCTTCTCAGATACTCTCTCGCTGCCAAAGGTACTAGTCTACCTCGGTTAGAAGGGGCTCGGGAAAATGATACACCACAGCTTTGTTAGAATAATGTAGATGTGCTCGTTTCACCATAGACAATGCTACACCATTGTCACCCATCCATAGGCACAAAAGCCACCCCCGAGCACCTTAACCTTTGACAAAAAAAATGATTATGGGAAGCCACACCAGAACCAACAGAAGACCAAGAGAGCACACCTTCTCCAAGGGTAGCGCACAAGAGAAAGTACCGAAAAGACCGAACAAGAGAAAATTGTACAACTGTAGTTGTTGTTGCTCCTCCTCCAAACTCGCACATTGTTTCTGGTTTCCTGAGTGAGAGTGAGTGAGTGAACAAATGAGCCAAGACGTCCTCTATTTATATCAATCTGTCTAATGACTTTTCTGGCTGAGCCTACCTGACTTTCTGGTAATTATATTTTATGTTTATCTTTTTCCTTTGAAGCCGACTTGTCTTCCTGGAGGATAATACCTTAATATTATATATGTGCTGATCTGACATGTCTTCTAGGGTTTTCACACATTTGTTTAGGGTTTCACTTGCTTCGAAAACATTCTATTCTAGTCAAAGGTTACACATGGAGGTTAATACCTTCCGCAACTACCATAATATCAACACTCCCTCTTAGTTAGGGAGGTATTAATGGTCTCAAACACATCCATCCATCTTCACATGGCATGGACAAGACTCACATAGTCTTGTAGACCATTTTACAGGTAGCATCATCATAAATATCATCATTACTATCAACATCATCTCGTAGCAAACATGAAAACATATCGTCGTACCTGTTCTTGGTATTCTTCTATCCTAGACAATATCACAATATCAATGAACCTCATTTAGTTATATTGATGATCCATCTCCACCACCATGTGTCTAACACCTTGGGTCATTCTTGTCCCATGACAAGAATCATGACCACATTTGAGCCACAAACACCTCATGGTGATCCTCTCATAGGATCATTCCGTGAATGCATTCAGCTCGATGTTATTGGACACATGGAATTTCACCTCAAGAACCTCAAGTCTTCAGTCTGTTGAAGACTACGTCGGGGCACATCTACTTCGGATGTAGATGTTCCCTATCTCCCCTGGTCTGTAGCCCAGTTCCTGTGGAGATAAAGTCGACCCGATGCTTATCAAGGCTACTCACCTACTTGTGAGAGTTTCAAGGCCCGATACAATTCACACATAGGAGATCTAGCAGCATCTTGAATCTTTAGTCCGTCGAAGATTACATCTGGGCCTATTCCCACATGATCAAGTATGTTTGATCAATATTGGAATATAGGCACGATGTTGCAATCATCAATACTCCCCTAGGGAAACATTTGCATTCATACCAAGCTTGTCCCAGACAGAGGCTTAGTTCAAATGTCATTTATTTGCTCCTCTGTGGATATGTAATGGAGCCTCATTGCTCCTTCTTGCACCATGTATCTGATGAACTCCTACAAGATCCTTCGAAAAGACACACTAATTTATATCATGCATCACTGACTATGATATATGATTGAGTGCTATAGATATCTTCTTCCCTGCTCGTCTGGAAATCCTGCTTGATCTCAAGCTGAAGTAGCACCCCAGGTGCTAGATCTGTCTTTTGCACTTCGAATCCCAAAAATGTATATCCTGACAACCATACTTCGTCATCGAAGATCAATCATATCTATTTATACAACATAGGTACATGCATGTTGTGTTGTAACCCAATAATATGATCATGGCTCAATCATATACTGGCACAAGGTTCTCTCTGTAAGGAAAATGTCTATCCCGTCACACAACTTCCTCAAATGTTTCGTCATAGGTGTGGCCATGGACTTTTTGTCCATCATGCTAAACCTCTTTAGTAACCTCATCGAAGATCTCATCTGGTGCCAACCACGCTTCCAATCCCAATATATCCATCCAAGATCGTTCATCTCAAACTCTGAAATCAACTCCCTCTATTTGAGAGAATCCTCAGACCATGCTTTTGTCTGCTACATGCCCCTTTGCATTCTACAAAGTGTCATGAAACTATGTGGGCTTCTTCTTGATCACTGACTCCCTCTCAAATTTATCTCTTATAACCTGCCCAAAACAAGAAACAAGAACAACAAAATCTCCATGGTATCCTCCACGGAAGATATTCTTCCGGGAGTCTAGGTCAATAACCAAGAACATCTCCTAAAGGAGATCAACTTCATCTCGTAAACAGTAAGCATTTACATAGGAACAAGAATATCTCCTAGAGAGGAGATCAACAAGTGTATCTCTAGTATTAAGGGGTTAGTATAATGATCATAACTTCAATAGATCAAGATGCAACATAAGATCATAATAATGCCATAACAACTAGAGACTTATCGATTTTTAAATAATTAAACCTGGAGTCTTCACTGCTAGGGAGGGTGCGCTTGTTCTTTTGAATGTACTGAATTCAAAATCATTGCTTGGACAAGGTCTCTTGTACATCCCCTACAAATACACTCATGCTTTGTTGGATGATATAACTTGAAAAGAATATACAAGTGCATACCTTTGAAATTTGTAGTATTGTTCAACTTGTCTTATAATCTGAAACTAGACACCATCTTGACAAGAAGAGGTTAGAAACTGAATCAAAGAGGTTCAATGATTAGAATAAGCTAGAAACCCTAAAATTTCAACTTTGACCACAAAAATCAATTTTCACCAAAAGCCAACCTTTGACTTTGACCAATCAACCTTTGACGTTGACCAGTCAACCTTTAACTTTGACCCAAAAACCCAAACTTGACATTTTTGTTGGCTGAGGGCACCAAAGGGTGTGCTAGGCTAGGGTGCACTAGAATACCCAAAAATTAGGTTCAATGCTTCACTGAAAGTGCCCAAGAATTTAGGTTTAGGGTTTACTCCAGCTGCAAAATCAGAAACCCTAGTTGCAACTGCAACTGGTGCTACAACGAGCTTGACAAGGAACTCTCGATCCACCTTCCAGTGGTTAGACTGTTCTGAAGGTAGTGTGGGCCCATAACCTGTTAGAATAATGTATATGTGCTCATTTCACCACAAACAATGATACACCATTGTCACCCATCCATAGGGACAAAAGCCACCCCCGACAACCTTAACCTTTGAGAGAAAGAATGATTATGGGAAGCCACACCAGAACTAACAGATGACCAATAGAGTGCACCTTCTCCAAGGGTAGCGCACAAGATAAAGTACCAAAAAGACTAAACAAGAGAAAACCGTACAACTACAGTTGTTGGTACTCCTCCAAACTTGCACATTATTTTCGGTTTCCTGTGTGAGAGTGAGTGAGTGAATAAATGAGCCAAGACGCCTCTATTTATATTAATTTGTCAAGTGACTTTTCTCGCTGAGTCGACCTGACTTTCTGGTAATTATATTTTATGTTTATCTTTTTCCTGTGAAGCCGACTTGTCTTCCTGGAGGATAATACCTTAATATTATATATATGTTGAGCCGACATGTCTTCTAGGGTTTTCACACATCTCTTGAGGGTTTCTCTTGCTTCTAAAACATTATATTCTAGTCAACGGTTACACATGGAGGTTAATACCTCCCACAACTACCATAATATCAACAAGCTTTTCGACATATTTTGATTGGAGACTTGTCTATCCCACTCACCAAAGGTTCATGACCTAGCATGCGTCAAATTCCAAGCAACACGAATGAATCATGTGTTCCTTTGTCCCCATCAATTTCTATGGATATTTATGGGAATTTTGGGAGGAATTTGCAATGTTCTTTGGGATTAGTTAAGGGGGAAAGTGATCAAGCCCCCCTCTCTTCGACCCCAATCGAGTCTCCTCTCTGACCCATGTCCTTTGATCTTCCTGTGGCCTCGGTGGACCTCTTAAGGGATACAAACTCCTCCTTTATTGGGAATAACCCTCATTTGGATCTTGTATCGGATTCCTCTTCTTCTCTTTCTAGAGGGGGGTCACTATCAATTGCGGCCTCGAAAGGTCCTCCCCCACTATGGATCATTCTCAGTTGGGGGGTTTGGGGTTGGACTCATTGAAGGAGTTGGGTCATACTTCGGTGGGTAGGAAGTCTACCTTTAAACGTGTGCAAGAGAAAGATATATTTGAAATTAATAAGGGAAGACAAAAATGAATTATTGGGGCCCTTAGAGCACGCCGAGGCCCCTCCCCGGTTCCTCCATGAATATTCTTTCTTTGAATATTCGAGGGTTGGGGGGTCAAGCAAAAAATTTGTCCCTAAAGAGACTGGTCGAGCTCAATATACCTGATGAGGTATTGATTCAAGAGTCTATGGGGAGGGGGGATACAATTATTGTTGAGTTGAGGAAAATTTTGTGTAGTTGCGATTTTCTTTTTGTTGATTCTAATGTTTTGTTTAAGGGTTTTTTAAGTGGGTGGAACCATAATATTACTTTGGTGAATTCCTATGCCTTTGCCTCGAGTTTGTGTACTGAAGTTCATAGTAAAAGTTTGGGGCTGGAATTTACAGTGGTAAACATTTATGGGTTGTATGAAGAAAGACAATAGTATTGGGACAAGGTTTTCATTTTTCATTGGTTCAAGGATGATAACCTTATTGTGGGGGGGACCTAGATTTTACCTTGAATGGGAGATAAGTTTGGGGGGACAGTACGAGGTTTGATTGTCTTACATATTTCATTTTCAATAGATTGGAAGCTTGTGGTCTTGTTGATGTGGTGCCAATTAAACTTAATCTTACATGGAGTAACAACTGAAATGGGATGGCAAGGGTATTCAAAACGTTGGACATATTTGTTGTACATAACTCTTTATTGTTGAAGGTGCTCCAATATAGATCCTGGATTGATTCGAAAATAAGCTCAAATTGTTTCCCTAATTCCTCAATCTTGATATCAATGAGGCCAAGCCCGGTACTCCTTTCAAGTTTAATCTATAGAGGGTGAAGGAGGAGGCTTTTATCAAGCTGGTAAAGGAGAATTTGAAGGCCTTTGACCCCAAATTGGACCTTTTTGCAGGTAAACAATTTGTACTGGATTTAAAAAATGTGAAGAAGGAAGTAGCAACTTGGGTGGGGGGAACACATCGAACTCAAGGATTCAAGTTGGAATAAGTGGAAAGAGATGTGGAGGAGTTGATAACAAGGATTGGTGAAGAAGCTCCTACAAAGGATCTAATAGTTAGATTGAAGGAGCTTGAAGCAAAGCGGGCAAAATTATTACCGAGGTAGAGGAAGACTGACGCATTGAGAGTTGAGCTACTTGGATCGAATTGGGGGATAATAATACTAAGTTTTTTTACTCCTTTTCCAATCACTAGCAAAAGGTAAATACTACATGGGAGCTACAAGATCAGGGTGGCAGGATGATCAAAGGTTTTAAAGGCTTGGCAGAACTGGGGGCGAATCATTTCGAAGGGTTGTTTAAGGAACCAAAGAGGGTGAATTTGGATGAAAATTTAAAAGTCATTTCATACTTTCCAAGGATGGTTAATGAGGACTTGTACAAACTTGTGAATACGGAGGAACTTGTTGCGATTCTACAGTCATTTAGAAACGACAAGAACCTTGGACCTAATGTATGGTCGGTGGATTTATATTTAGAATTCTTTGAGTTATTGGGTGATGATCTGTTGAGAGTGATGGAGGAGGTAATAACTTCTGGAAGAATGGAAAATAGTTTAAATGCCACCTTCATCGCATTGATCGCAAAGTAGGGTTGCCCACAGTCCTTTGATGGGTTTCGACCTATTTCCTTGTGCAATTGTTTGTACATGATAATTGCAAAAGTAAAAGCAATTTGACTAAAGCCAATTATCTCTAATTACATTTATGCAAAACAGTTTGGTTTTCTCCAAGGGAGACAAATTCACGAGGCTATCAACACAACACAAGAGGGGTTACATTCTATAAAATTATCTCGCATGTCAACAACAATAATCAAGCTTGATCTCTCAAAGGCATATGAAAATGTCTCTTGGTTTTGTTTGAGGCTTTTGCTATTACATCTTGGCACATAGTTACCGACTTAACAAGAACCATGACCTCAAAACCAGAACTCTGGCAAAAAAAAGCCATATTTTTGCGTAAAACATCTTGGCACATAGTTATCGACTTAACAAGAACCATGACCTCAAAACCAGAACTCTGGCAAAAAAAGGCCATATTTTTGCGTAAAAAACACCAAAAATCAACACTAAAATAAAAAAGTGGTGGTATTGGTGCCACCATTTTTTTGGGAGGTGGATAAAATTGTGACTTGTTTGAAATTGCGGGCTTGACAAGATGAGAAAACCTTAAAATTGACCCTCGAATCGAAAAGTGATGTTATTAGTAGGACCAACTTTATTTTCGGATTTTAAACTATGACTGTATTAGAATTGTGGCATCGACAACAGAGACAATTGCCAAAAAAAACCTTGAAATCGACACTTAAATCAAAAGTGGTGTTAGGTGAAAATTAATTAATTAATATTTTTAATAAAATTTACATTAAAAAGAATTTCTATGTGCCCTAGGTGCCGATGGAATGTAATTCTTTCTTTAGTGAAATAAAAGTTATGATTTTTTTAGAAGGAAAAAAATTACATTAAAAAAATAAATCGAAAAAATTAATCCATTTTTTTTCGTTCAAAATGAAAAAAAAAATCATTAAAAATGAAAAAAATCCAATTTTTTCAAAAAACGATTTTTTTTTTTAAATAAAGAAAAAACGAAAACAAAAAGGAAATTTAAAA
>ML829678.1:31133-45834 GCA_009831015.1 Picea engelmannii
AACACGAGCCAAAACACAAACTTAAAAATAAAAATAAAAAACTATAAAACAAAATTATAAAAATAAACTATAAAATCAAACTAAAGAAATAAAAAACAAAATAATTAAAAAAAAAAACCATAGTTTTAAAAACTTATTTTTTTTTGTTTTTTGTAAATAATCCAGAGTCATTATATTTCCATTGAAATATAACACATAGGTTTTGTTGATGGCCTGCCCACAGGGAAACCAGACCAACCACAAAACAATAACTTGTCCGATATAGTATGAGAGCTATGTCTATGAAAGATAGCTAATTGTATGAGATACAAACTAAAACTATCCCTCCTATCACTATTGTTATGCATCCTAGTATCTATTCTACTAAAATGAGGTATGCGAGCTATGTCTATGAAAGATAGCTAATTGTCTTAGATACAAACTGAAAGTATATCTCATATCATTATTGTTATGCATCCTAGTATCTATTCTGTTAAAATGAAGTAGGGGGATAATCCCCATACATCTTAATATAAACCACAAAAAATAAAACCAGAGAATCGTGAACCTAGATCATTATGTTGTAGTCAGGTCGGGTGTGATGCCCATACCTCTCATCATAATCCCCAAAATTCAGATGCAAGGAGACATAAACACATATTGAATTTGGTGGCCCTCTGTTGTCAGGACTTGAGGCTGAGCATATTCAAGATTCTTTAGATCCATATTAGCAACCTTGTCTGCGAACAAGTTCAATTTGTGGTCAATCAACTTCACCTGGAGTTGCACATCGTCCAACTACATGAGAACCTCTTGTCAAGCCTCATGGTGATCCAGAAGAATGTGACCCATGAGAGTTTTTAAATGCCAGTAAATGTCGATTGTCTTTAAGTAATGAGAGAGTCGCCCCCAGATGGTGCCCGTATAAGGAACCGAAGGGTTGGTAGTCTGGGATACCTCCTCATCGAGAATGAATTTTCTCAGTACCCGCACGTCAACTTTTTCTCCATCAATCTCAACTTGGATGCCCAAGGGAGTGAGGGTGGGGTACTTGACTCAACAATGCTTTCTACATCATCTATGAGCCTAGAGCCAGAGCAGGTGTGAGAGCGAGTGGAGGAGTTTCCATGGGTGCGACGAGAGGATATGTTGCGAACCATAGCTGGAACACATAAGGGGATATGTGCAGAACGAAGAAGTGGGGGGAGTTGGAGCGACCTCCAGAACGAGAAGTGGAGAATGGAGCTGGCGAATCTTTGAAATAATAGGAGGATGAGAGGGGGATAAAAACAGAGGGAAGGAAACCAAGGATGAGGCGACCAAGGACAAGAGGATATGAGTGCAAGAATTGTCATTAAAGCCAACAATACAGGTCATATCCACCACTATATGCAGAAGGAAATTCATCATAACTAGGCGAGTCATCTTGTACCAAATCTGATAGCCGAGGACGAAGGTGATGGGTGTTGAAATTTTGGTATGCTCGTTTAACCATAGACAATGTCACATCATTGTCACCCAACCATAGACATTCACATATGCCACCCTCGAGCACACTAACCTTTACTTAGAACAATTCCAACAAGCCTACTCCATAACCAATAGATAAACCATAGTTGCTAACTGCAACAACAACTCGAGAGAAGTAGAGCGCTCCTTCTCCAAGGGTAGCGCACAAGAGAGAGGGTATCCATATCTACAGAACAAGCACCATTACACAATTGTAGCAGTTGTAGCTGCACTACTCTCTTAGACTTGCACCATACTTAACAAGAATATCACCAAGAGTATTACCAAGAATGTCACCAAGAGAATCACCAAGAATGTTACCAAGAGAATCACCAACAAAGAGACCAAGACCAAGAGATGACCATGCACCCTTATTCCTCCTTGCAGTTGCAATTGCATCTCTCCACAAGACTTGCACTCTAACTAGGTTTACAAATGGGCTAAAACGTCCTTTATTTATATTAATCTGTCCAATGACTTTTCTGGCTGGGGCGACCTGAATTTCTGGTAATTATATTTTATGTTTATCTTTTTCCTGTGGAGCCGACTTGTATTTTTGGAAGATAATATTCTAATATTATTTATTCTGCTAGATGTCTCAAACTGGAGACCATCTAGTATGATGTCTCCTGCAATCGTCACTATAACTTCGCTGAGAGTTCTCACTTGTGACCTACCCGAAACAAGGACAACAAAGGGAAAATAGTGGACACGAATAATACTCTTATAATAATAAAAACAAGAACGAGAACAATAATCACAGTATCTCCTTCTCAGAGCTATTGCTTGTGACCTACCCAAAACAAGAGCCAAAATAAAAATACAATATTAAGCAATAGGAGCAACACTCTTCTAGTGTTGTGATCAATCATTCCTCCATGGTAACTTCCATGGAATTTATAAAATAACCTGCCTAAGACAATAGAAACACGAGCAAAAAGTATAGTAGCATTTTCATGAGAACATATCTATGTCAACAAGAATAAAAGACAATCTCATGGTAATCATCATATTATTACCGAGGTCGCTTGCCTATAAGCAAAACAAGAAGTATCTCCTAGAGGAGAAGTTAATTCATCTTGCGATCAAGTACAATAAGCATTTATATCAATAGTACTCACATCCTACCAAGTATTCATTATATCTAGCAGCAATAGAACCTTTCAAGGTTTGTTGTCACAACTAGTAATGTATTAATTATTGAACTTGATATGTGCAATTGGAGACTTATTAATTTTATCTATCAACCCTGGAACCTAGAACCTAGAGTCTTATATTCAAGAATGAGTGTTGTTGCTTTTCTTTTGATTCTCCTTCACTTAAGATGACAATTATTCTCTCCAACATGTCCCATGTACTTAAGACAATAAGCTTTCCTGGCATAATTCTTAGTTAGGAAATATAATGCAAAAAAACTCGAAAATATCAACCTTAATCAATATAATACTTTGACTAGAGTCAGTTCATAACTTTCACTCTGAATAAAGGTTACTATGATAATCACCACTTTAACTTTGAACAGAGGTTATTGTGATAATCATAACTTCAATAGATCAAAATATAACTAGATGTTCATAAGATTACAATAATGTCATAAAAACTAGAGGCATATCTAAATAATCAAACCTGGAGTGTGTTGTTCCCATGAATTTTCTAGATTTGAGATCCCTTCTCCTGCAAATACCCTTAAGATAATGATACAGTTTAAACATATACAAGTACATACCTCTGGCAACAGTGGCACCATCCGACAACAGTGACAAGCAATGACGAACCCAAAAATTTCAAGGTGCTCCAACTGGTAATCTAAAGATAGCTCGAGATGCCCTAGGGTAACGTACACCAGGACAACTAAAAGTTAGTCCCAATACTTCACAGAAAATTTCAGTGGAACTAGTACTGCAACTGGCACGAAGGAATTAGCACTGCAAACCTAGGGTTTTGTGAGGAAACCCTAATTTCTCAACTTCATAAATAAGCAGATTTGATCTGGGGAAGAGATGTGCCCTACTTAGGCGATCTTCTTACTGGGTTTAGTAAGTGCTCAATGAGTTTGACAACGGGGGAAACTAAGGATCTTCCTTCTAGCGGTTAGACTGTTATGAAAGAAACCTGCTCGGATACTATGTTGAAATTTCGGTATACTCGTTTAACCATAGAAAATGTTATATCATTGTCACCCAACCATCGACATTCACATATGCCACCCCCGAGCACACCAAAATTTACTTAGAATAATTCAGGCAAGCATAATCTAGAACCAACAGATAAAACCTAGCTGCTAACTGCAACAACAACTCAAGGCAAGTAGAGGGCTCCTTTTCCGAGGGTAGTGTACAAGAGAGAGAGTCACCAACTACTCTCTCATACTTGCACCATACTTAGCAAGCAACTACTCTCTCATACTTGCACCATACTTAACAAGCAACTGCTCTCTCATACTTGCACCATACTTAGCAACAATATCACCAAGAGTATCACCAAGAATATCACCAAGAGAATCACCAAGAATTTCCCCAAGAGAATCGCCAAGAATGTCACCAAGAGAATCACCAAGAAAGAGACCAGGACTAAGAGATGATCATACACCCTTGTTCCTCCTTGCAGCTGCAGTTGCAGTTGCAACTACACCTCTCCACAAGACATGTACAAATGAGCCAAAACATCCTCTATTTATATTAATCTATCCAGTGACTTTTCTGGTTGGGCCAACCTGACTTTCTGGTAATTATATTTTATGTTTATCTTTCTGGTAATATTCTAACATTATTGATTTTGCTAGGCCGACTTTTCTTTTAGGGTTTCCAAACATATGTTTAATGGTTCACTTGCTTCTGGAATAATTTATTCTAAGTCACAGGTTAAACATGAAGGTTAATACCTTCTGAAGCTTCCAAAACATCAACAATGGGAAGATGAGAGAGATTCATAACAAGGAACATGTGCTGAGGCATGATAGCTAGAGGAGACATTAAGACGCATGAGTGTTGGAGGTGGTGGACGAGGATGGAGGGAAGTTGTCCTCGTCATGAATTGCCACATCGGGAGGAGGAGAAGTGTCCCGCCTACGTCTAGTGAGCATCCCTAACACCCGATGCGGGTGAAAAACTTAAAAATTTTAAAAAATTAAACAAAAAAAAATTTAAATTTAAAAATTTAAAAATGAATAAAAAATAAAACAAACTAAAGATTAAAAATATATTTGGTTAAAAAAAAACAGAAAAAAAACAAAATAAATGTCAAAATATATTTAAAATTTTAAATAATGGGATGGGAAAAGGCGGTGTTGCGCATCACCCCTCGTCCCCACCACAGGCTCCCACACAGCCCTGCACCGACTGTGTGGTAGCCTGTGGTGGGGAGGGGTGATGCTCCCCACCCCATTGTTTTAATTTTTAAATATAGTTTTAATATTTATTTTTTTTATTTATTTTTAAGTTTTTAAAACTTTGTGTATTTTATTTTTTAGCTTTTGATTTTTATTTTTTTTGTAAGTAAGTATATATATATAAAAAGCCTTTCAGCGCCAAAAATTACAATATCTCCATGACTGTCTGAGGACTGTAGTTACTGAATTTCCCCTCGGGGAAACCAATTCAACCAACCTCCCAAATCAAAACCATCAGTTCAGATAACAATTCAGATAAAAAAATTGACTAGCTGGAGCAGGATTACCTAGGCTTCTAGACCCTCTAAGACAGACATAAGACAATCAAAACAAAATTTAACCGAAAAGACGGGTGAAAAAATATAAACATAATGAACAACAGGTCATGCAGTCTGACACCTGTGCAAATGTCAAAGCTCATGCAGTCGATGTGTTGCATGCCACCATATCCAAGGTGGGTGCCTGGAGAGCTGGAGTCGAGCCTGTTGCCGCGTCGTCCACTAGGGAGAATTGGAGAGCTGAAACCAATATCACCGCTGAGTTTGCTGGTGCAGTAAGTGCATGTTTTGTGGGGTGTCGAGAGCCATCCAGAGAGGAAAGCAACTGCAAAATTTGTGAACCCTTCATCCATGACCTCTAGTCGAAACCGCAGGTTATCCACCTCCTTGCGAACCTCGAACACCAAGTCTTGCAGAATTGCAAGGCCATCTTGGAATTTTGCACAGGTAGCGCTATCTGAGCAGGAGTGGGGTTGTTCCGGAGGCTTCTCCCAGTGGACAGAGGTATCCTCGTGTGGAGACTGGACTGGTGGTGAGTGCACTGGCAGTGGTGCAGAAGCTGAATTTTCGGGTGAATTGGGTGGGACGACCAAGGCAGGTTGTGAGGAGGAGGCCAGGTCCAACAATGGCCCTGGGGAAAATCCCAGTGAATTCCCCAAGAGGTCGAACCACTCTACTCGGCAAGCCTAGGGCAAGGAAAGAGGTGAGAGGCCACTGTGGCTCTGAGCGAAATGACCATAGGAGGAGGGCGACGAGTTGTGCGAGGGTGCGGGAGTAGGATGAGGTCGAATTGCCATGTGCGACCAGTTTTGGTACCATGTCGAGCCGCGCTTGGATTTTCCTCGCAGTTTAGGCATGGCTGAAGCGGGGCAAAGGTGAGAAGGCACAAGAAAACGGAAAATGTAGCAGGTGAGTACCAGTGGAGGATGCAGACCGCGAGATAGTTCTAGGGAGAAGAGATAAGGATGAAGAATTTGCATGTGAGCTCCATGGTATGAATATCGTTGGAGAGGGAGGACGCACATGCGCAGAGGTGACCACAATAATGGCGATTCCATTGATCAGACGAGAAGGCAGAGCAGAGCGCACTTAGAGTGTTAATGGTGCTCTGGTATGAGTGAAGTTGGTTTAAGTTCATGCTGTGGGAGGAGGAGAGGGGCATGCACTAGTCACATAGCTGGTACTGCACTAGAAGGCATCATCCCCTCCCTCGTGACACCTATTTCTCACTAATACCCCATCCGAGGGGTTGTCTATAGCAAGAGCCCTATCCATGCATCTCTGGAGGGTTGGATGCACCTGGTGGGTGGAGGCCATCCAAAGAAGGTCATATCCCTCCAAGGAAACTCCAATGTTGGCTAAATCGTCTGCAATCTGGTTGGCTTTTTGTCTCACATGCAAAGGGATGAGACCTTGGTGAGGTCGAATGACAGTCACAATGGTCCTGAGCCCGAAGGAGAGACGCTAGCAGGGCGAGATTTTGTCTGGGTGCGCTCCATTCAAAATTTTCCCAAAGAGGTTGAGAATAAATTGGGAGTCCCTTTCCACAATAAGTTGGTGGTATTCGTGAGTTAGAGCGATTTGAAGACCTTTTGTAAGACCCTATAGCTCTGACGCGTTGTTTGTGGTATGACCCATGTTGCCTGCTAAGACGAGCAAAATGTTCCCCTGTCTGTTGCGGAAGACCACACCAAAGCATGCTACCCTTGGATTTCCTTTAGATGCCCCATCGAAATTTAACTTGATAAATTCTTTAGGCGGAGGATACCAAAGAGAGGGGCTACCCTTGAATTTGGAGCGTTGGGTAGAATTAGAGGAAGACAGAGTTAAAGTGACCTTCCAGCTGTCCAAGATGCCCTGTTCTTGTGCAAGACATATCAAATCCACTTCTTTCCATTGTTGCAGACTGATGGTTTCTCTGATGTTGCTGCAGATTTGGGTCCAGATGAGTTTCCAATCCCTTTGAGTAGTTCGAAAGATTCTCCTATTTCTCTCTTTCCAAAGTTGCCAAAGGATGAACTCAGGGAGAAGCTGCCAGATGCGGTTCAAAATGGATGATGGGAAAGTTGCATCCCGCCATTCTTCGATGGTTGTTTTGAGGCCCTCTCGCTTGCGATCTGTCATGGGCATGATTGTAGTGCATTGATCCCATACTAAGGAGTTGTAGGAGCATAGATTGAGCAGGTGATTTTGGGTTTCCACTTCCTTCAAGAAGAGCAGACATATGGAAGGCCCTGTGAATCCCCGCTTCACGAGATTGTCCCAAGTGAGAATGTTGTCATGAGCTACCAGCCAAAGGAAGGTGTTGACTTTGGGTCAATGCTTGTTTGACTAGATTTTTGTCCAGACCTTCTCATGGGGATTGTGGTTGTGGTCCATCTTGATGGTGTAAGCTTCATGGATGTTGAAGATGCCTCGTGAAGAATGTCTCCATCGTAAGATGTCCTCTCCATGTGAGATTTGAATTTTCTTGACATTGGTCAGATTGTACCAGGGTTGTAGATCCACATGCTCTGCAATATGGACGTCCCCTCTAGTGGATTTCCAGTGTCGCCTGGGGTATTCTCTTGCCAATGGTCTGCTACTAATGTTAGTCATGCTTGGGTAGCTGGGACGAGGAAGGTGTCAACCTAGGAATCTTGCACCAGAGCAAGCAACCACTGCCACGAGTCATTCCAGAAGGAAGTTGTTCTTTCATTTCGAATTTCCCAAAAGGCGTGATTGACCACTAAAAGACGATTATGCTTGGCTATCGTCCATAACAAGGACCCGAGAGTATCCTCGTTCCATCTGATTAGGTTCTTTTCAGTGTTGTTGGGCATATATTTTATCCTCCACAAGTTGGCCCAAAGAGACTGAGCTCTCTTGAGCCATCTCCACCAGATTTTGGCGCTCAATACCTTATTCAAAGTTATCAGATATCTTAGCCCTAAGCCACCTTGAGATTTGGGTTTGCAGAGCTTTTCCCAGCTGATCAATGCCAGTTTTTTCCTAGACTTTTCCCCCTGCCATAGAAAATTTCTTTGCAGGGTTCTGGTAGCATTGAGAATGAAGCTTAGAGCAGCCAAGGCTGAGAAGGTGTAGATATACAGGGCTTGCAAGACAGACTTAAGGAGGATAAGGTGACTTGGGAGGTTGAGTGCACGAAAGGTCCAAGAGGCCAACCTTTTCGTGAAAGAGGTGAGATGGCCTTCCCATGAGTTGTTTCTCAGGGCCTTGTCGATGAGGGGAATACCCAGATATTTGGATGGAAGGGAGCTTCATGTGAAACCCAAGATTATTGTTATGTGAAGTTGGACCGAGATCGAGGTGTTAAAGAAGAATATCTAAGATTTGTCCTTGTTGATATCCATTCCTGAGGCGTTGCAGAAGGTTTGAAGTAGAGAGAGGATTTTTTGGGCCTCTTGGACCGCAGGGGATCCCATCATTAAGGTATCATCAACAAATTGATTGTGGGAGACTGGAGGATCAATTCCATGCAAGCATAACCCGACTAAGGTATGGTCTGCAATTGAAGCTTGAATAGAACCGCTTAGGCCTTCCACCATTACTATGAAGAGGAAGGGTGACAAGGGATCCCCTTTTCGTATCCCTTGGGTGGGTGAAAAGGGGCGAGAGGGAAGTCCATTATTGAGGATAGAAAAGAAGGTAGACGAGGTGCGATTTGAAATCCAGTCAACCCAGGAGGACATAAAACCAAAGGCCAAGAGAACATAATTCATGTAATCCTAGCTTAGCTTGTCAAAGGCCTTCGAAAGATCTAATTTTAGTAGCATACCTGGAGTTCGGGTCATCTGAAGAGAATGGATGACTTCGTGTGCCAGAATGATGTTGTCCAAGATTTGCCTTCCTTCCACGTACCCTGACTGCTCTTGTGAAATAATGAAGGGAAGGAGAGGTTTGAGGCACCAAGCAATCACCTTTGTTAGTAGTGTGTAGTTTGCATTACGTAGAGTTATTGGCCCGAACTGTTTTGGGTGATTGATTTTCTCTTTTTTCGGAATGAGGGTGAGGAATGTGGCATTGAGAGCTGGAAGGACCTGAGCCGAACCCCTAGAGTCCTCAATAATATCCCACACTTCCTCCCTTACCATTGGCCAAAAGTGGTGGAAAATTTTTGAAGTGAAGTCATCTGACCCAAGAGATTTTCCTTCTGGAGTGTCTTGAAGTGCCAGATCCACTTCCTCAATTGTTATAGGCCTCATCAACGCTTCATTTTGTTCTGCAGTAATTGTGGAAGGTATGTGCTGAATGATTTGAGATATTGCTTGATATCTATCACCCGTAGGCTCAAACAAGAGATCTTGGTGGTAGGAGACCAACTCCGTTTGAAGGTCCTCGTGAGAGTGGAGAGTGTACTCTTCTTCTGTGACCAGATGCGAGATGTGATTGACATGTCTTCACTTAATGGTGGACCCGTGGAAGAATTTGGTATTTTTGTCGCCCTCCTTTATCCATTGGACTTTGGATTTTTGTCTTCATAGGATATCCTCTTGGGCTCACCTTTCCTGCAACTTTTGACTTATCATTGCTTCATGTGTCCTGAGCTCCTCAGTGATGCCCTGATCTCTGATTTGGATCTGTAGGATTCTCATTTGTTCATTTAGTTGTTGTTGGGCCTCGAAGATATTTCCAAATCTTTGTTTGTTCCAAATCTTGAGGCGTAGCTTGAAGTTTTTGAGTTTCTGCTGGAATCTATACGTCATGGAGCCATGTTGAATGGATGACTCCCTCCACCATATGTGGGCCCTTCCTTGGAAATTTAGATGGTTGAGCCAAAACCACTCAAAACGGAAGGGCTTGCGTCTTGGAGAGGATGGAATGTCTAGACACAGTTGGATGGGCCAGTGATCCAATCCTGTGGTGTTGAGGATGTGAGCTTCTATGGCTGTGCCATCCATCAAGAGGGAGTACGAGATGAGGAAGTGGTCTAGGCAGCAAGCTACATGTTGGGATCCTGGTCGTTAGTTCATCCAGGTATAGAGTCCATTTTGTGTTTCCAAATCAATGAGGCCTAACTTGTCAATTAGGGCTTGAAAGTGTACTGACTCCATCTCAAGTCTGCATGTGCCTCCTCTTTTCTCATCCAGATTGCAGATCATATTAAAATCACCTCCAAGAACCCATCTGCTTCCTGAGGTAAGGGTGGCAAATCCTTCGAGGTTTCTAATGAAGGCAATTTTGTCTCATGGTGTGGTCGGTCCATATATATCCGTGAGGTAACCAGGTTTATTGGATCCAATAAGCCTATAAGTCGTTGAGATTGACCACTTGGTGGTGAAGAAATTTTCCACGATCACTGAACTTGGGTTCCAGAGAATTGCTAGACCTTCGGCTGAGCCTGTTGCATTAGTGTAAATTCCTTTCCCTTGTTTCCAACAACAAGAGAGAACTCGATCCATTTCCTCCATTGCACATTTTATTTCTTGTAGCAACATGATGTCTGGTTGTTCCACTATAATACGCTCTCGTAGTAGCCTTTGCTTACTATGACCGTTGAGTCCCCTAATATTCCAAGATATGAGCTTCATGATGAGGATGGGGAGGGTAGAGGGGGAAAGCTATCAGAAATGAGATGTATCTGACCTGACTTAACCATAAAGTGTCCGATCTCCTGTATGAGCTTCTGAGTGGATTTCCTTCCCCTTCTCTTTTCGTCTTTTCGAGTTTTGCGTTGCTCTTTCAATATATTCCCTTGTATTCCCAAGCCCGAGCTGGATCTAGCGGCAGAGCTTGCCGAAGTGTTGAGGAAGACTTTGTGGACTTTACGTAACTGCTCTGGAGGAATGGTGTAGAGTTGTTGGTGTCGATAGGCTAGTTCCAGATGTTCCAAGTTTATTCCTGCTAATTCCTACTCGTCTAGGTCCATTTCTGTATGTCCATCTTCTGGATCTAAGGGTTTTTCATCTGTAGCATTGGAGGCTGGAATGGAAGAGGTTTTCTCCATGACAGGGGTTTCCAGCGCTTTCCCTTTTGATTGGCCTTGCTGAACCTCTATCGTGGGAGGGATCTGTGGAACATCCATGTTCTCTAGAACACGTTGAAGGGCATCGAAAGGGTTGTTGGAGGGCAGTTCCCTATTAGCCGTAGCGACCATTCGTCTAGCCCCTTGTCTTCGTCTTCCTGCTACTGGATTGAATTCGTCCTTTTTTTTGCTCGTTTTAGCATTGACGATACCCTCATCACCCAACCATAGGCTAAAGCCTCCCTCCGAGCACCTTAACCTTGACTGAGAATTCCTCTGGAAGCAAACCCTGGACTAGATAGCCAAACAAAGGGTAGTGCACCTTTCCCCAAGGATAACGCATCACAAAAAGCTGATCAGATAGTCCAAACCCTTGCCAATAGATAGTCCAAGCCAACACTGAAAATAGTTGCTACTGCAGTTGCACCTGCAGTCCTCCTCCACACGTGTGCACCAAACTGGAGCTACAGTGCGCACCAAACGGGAACTGCAATTCTGAGATGCTGTCAAATGAGAACTGACGCCCTATATTTATACTGGTTCTACCAGATTTGTTGGGGCCGACTTCTCCTTCTGGATATGTGTTTGTTCAATATATTATTATTATTTATGGTCGACTTCTTCTCTTGGAGGCTAATAACCTAATATAAATTATCTTCTTGAGACGACAAGGCTTCTAGGGTTATTAGCCAACTCATTAGGGTTTCTCGTGCTTCACGGAGTCTTCTATTCTCGTTAGGTTCACACGTGGAGGTAAATACCTCCCGCAACTACCATAATATTAACACTCCCTCCTAGCTAGAGAGGTATTTACAGGTAATGGACTTGAGCACAAAACACACCATTTACCCGGTAGCATCAATATAGTCTTCTAGACTATTTCATGACTAGATCATGAGCATCACCATCACCATCAGCTGCATCATCTCTCGAAACCATACTTCATTTGAGTAATTAGACATGATGCTGGATAAGTCACTCACACCATAGAGTGATACAAGAGGAGTAAGAGCTCTGAACTGTTTTCCGTCTGGAAAATCTCTATTCATCATCCATGATCATTATCTCCAATAAATTGTTGATAGTCTTCAAGGCAATTAGAACAAGGATAGAACACACATGTGTCTATTCATAGTAGTATATAACTACAATTTTGTGGTTCACTACCACACCAAGTAACACACAAGTACTTGCTCAACAACGTAATGGATGAGAACAGTGGAACATATCCACCACAATAGTCCTCATCTACTGTCATACAAACATCTAATAGCAACCTGCATAGAAACAATGTTATGATATATACTGAATTATTTGGGCCAATCTTTCACTCACATCTGTGAGCTCTGAAAGAATATACGCCTCGTGAATAGTGAAATATATTCACAATCATCTGATGCCATCCTGCACAAAAAAATATTGTTAAACATAAACTGAATCATCTGGGCCAATCTTTCACTCACGTTTGTGAGATCTGATAGAATATCTGCCCTCATCAGCAATGGGTTGTCTGCCCTATTCTTCTCAACCAAGGAAGAAGGATTGTTTCTGATTTATGAGCCTGGACCATTTCTCACCCTGGGCCATTCTTCCTACACTAATCAAAGTGCACCCTGGATAGAATGTATAAACCCTAAGAAATATTTGGACCATTGCCCACCCTGGGCCATTCCTCCTACACTAATAAAAGTGCACCCTAGAGAGAATGTATAAACCCTAAGGAATGACTATCCCTGATTGTTGAGCCTGGACTATTCCCCACCCTGGGCCATTCCTCCTACACTTATCAAAGTGCACCCTGGAGAGAATGTATAACCCTAAGGAATAATTGTCTGGACCATTCCCCACCCTGGGCCATTCCTCCTACACTTATCAAAGTGCACCCTGGAGAGAATGTATAACCCTAAGGAATGTTTAACCAAAACGGACCATTCTTCGAAACTGCTCACAACTGTGAACTTCGAAAGAACGACTGCCCGACGAGGCAGACCATTCTACTTGACCACTACTCAGAGTGACTGCTAAGAAGAATGATTGTCCTAGACCACTCCCCATGTTAATCACAATGGGAAGTCACTATCCGTCAGAAATCTCAATCCACTTTCCAAACAGGAAAGCATCTGTCCAATCTGGACTATTTTTCAATTAAAAGATAAATAATATTTTCAGTGCTCTCTCCTAACTTGGAGAGTCATTTCTTTCTCTTCCAATAAGGAGGAAGTTGTTTCCACAAGCTCTAGCTTGAGTACACAAACTCTTTCATCTTGTACAGAAGCTTTACCAAAATGTCTACTTATCTGCTCATATGTGGAGATATGTGTTGGAGAAATCTTTTTCTCCTTTCTGGACTTCATCATGGATAATGTAGTACTTGTACTTTAGTCTGGAACACTTTGAAGGCTTCATGTAGATATGGACGATAGAGTATATCATAGTTGGAGAACTGGAACATATCCATGTGGCACTTCTTTTGTCATTATGAGATCTTGATCTTCTGAGTAGTCATCTTGATGTTATAGGAAATCTTCACCATGCTTTTGTTGTGCACTGGAGGTTCTCCACCAAGTTATCTTCTTCTTATATGCATACAGGAGTATCTTTCTGGTATGCCTCAAAGTCTTGAGATTGATCTTCATATGCTTCTTTATTCAATTCCTTTGGATAACATTCTTTGCATTCATCTGATGTAGAACTCCAACTCATGGATGTTGCGGACAATATAATGACTTATATAGAGATAAGTCTGGTGTATCATAGTCTCCTCCCTCCATCTGGGAGAACTTATAGTTCTAGATCTTTCAATTCTTTTATTCATAAGTCTTCCATACATAGTTCTTCATCACGACTTTTAGTTCTTCTGCTTGATTGCTTTTATTGAGTTCATATCAGGCTGGTAATCTTTTGATTCTTAATCCAATGACTGGTTGTTCTGGTTTCTCTTTCTTTCTTGGAATCTTCATGTTCTTCTTTAGTTTTTGGGTTCATGGAGTTTCTTTTAGATTCCATGCTCTAGAGATTCCACTTCTTCCTTTCATCGTAGAATCACAGATCTGGATGCACAACCAGGAATACTTTGAGGCTTCTCTTCGAAAAGGTCTTCTTCTGTGGTTGAGCTGAACACATACTGTCTTTCATGGCTGCTACCATGGATATATACATTTCATCATATTCAATGGATCATAGGATTAGCTCCCTCCTAATCCTTGCTTCATGTAAGAGTGCATATAATCCACTCCCTCCGTCTGATAGAGTCCATACTTCCATATGCATCCTTATTGTCTTCTACAATATGGAATCCATGCTTCCATCTGCATCCTTATTGTCTTCTGCAATATATAATTGGCTCTTAGAGTCCACGCTTCCGTCTTGGTTGCCATCATAAGTCTTTCTCCAGTTCCTCTTGATGTCTAACTTCTAAGTCTCTTCATGATTGATTTGGCTTATCTTGCAGTAGCTTCCACATGATTTGTATTTCATCCTTTCATGTGTATTATCTAATGATATTCATTCTTATTTTGTTGTTCTTCCATAGGTATAGTTCTTCTTGGAACACATTATCTTCCAAGAGATAGATATACAAGA
>ML829678.1:46115-57469 GCA_009831015.1 Picea engelmannii
AATACTTCTCACAATGGGAGTGTTATGTTTTTAAAATGAGATCTTATGATCTCTATTTATACAAAATGTCACTAACATAGTTTGTCCACATTAGCATGGGTAAAACATAAGGCAAGGGGTCCACAACCCTTATCTAACCCCTTGCAACCAAATAATATTAAACAATTCATTTAAAATCCACTTTCACACAAAAAGAAACCCCAGCTTTAGGTGACATCACCCCTTTATGGAACGCTTTGACACTAGGAGCAAGTCGTTGGAGTTGGAGATGCATGGTTAGGCCTCTAAAGGCCACATGTCAATCATTTAGGGAATATCCTCGTAGTCAAGGCCTTCTTCTCCTCAAAACGTCCATATGTCAATGAGCCATGTCTTCCCCACCAAACCCTGGCCCCTTTAGGTGACGTCAAGCCTCCAAAGGTGACGTTTTGCCTCTCTTAGGAAAAATGTTTGGCATGCGAGTGCTAGGTTATGTCTCTCAATTCATCTTCTAGGCCTCGAAAGATATATATCTCTCATCCAACATGCAAACCCTTGACATGCAACATGTGGGATTGAAACTTCATGGAAGCCCAAGCTAGGCTTGCTCCTCCAAAATTGTCCACCTACTAGGTCTTGCAAAGACACATAAGCACGCCCTCCAAGGATCTCGAGTCATAATATCATGATGAATAAATCAAATCAATAAATGAGCCACCTAATCATGTGAATCAAATATTACTCGGTCAAACAAGTGACTGCTCAAAGACATTATGCAACTTGCCAAACTTGGATATGGGAGGGTTGTCGAGGTGTCCTATTAGGTAGATATTTCCTCAGGTCAAGGAGTGTTTCCCAAGTGATCCCTCTCTAAGCCATGTGAGGTAGATGGAGTGTTTATGGATCAAGTCTCACTGGGAATGGGGTTCATGACATACAAGGGGTCGTAGTGTCTCATTCATGGGTGCCTTTGTAGAGGGTGGGTGGCACCTTCATTTGCACTGCATTTTTTCCAAGCACATCCTCTTGCCATTCTTTGTTTATTTCTTGTTTTAAGGAATGAGTTGAAGGCCATTGTTCTGGAATGGTGTCCAGATAATGACAGTGTCACAAATATCTTGCGGAAATGACAAGTCTGGCTCGTGATGAGACCCCCTTTCTCTCAGTTGTGCAACTGAGAGCCACTACCCTGGCTTGGTGGCTAAATGATGGTAATGTCATACCATTAGATACCTATGATCATGATAGGTCAACTCATGATGAGACCTCCTTTCCTCCAACTAACCCCCTAAGCATTCTATCATTTATTTCTTGTGGGTCCCCTTTTCTTATGGAGAAGCTTTTCACTGCTTTCTCGGGGGATCCCTAGGCGAAGAATCTAGAAGGTTATATATAGGCTTTTATCTTTTTAGCCAACAACAATCCCTCTGGGAGTTCACCCCTTCTTGGGTCAATACACCTTAAAATCCCAAGAGACAAGGAAATGGGGAGTTTAAGTGATGGAAAGTGGTAAGTATGGCTAGGAACGGTATGATGGCTCTTCAAGGGAGTTACTAGGGAAATATGTCAACCACCAAGATGAAACAAGGAAAAAGGGATAATGTCCAAGCATATGTCATGAAATCTAAAGTAGTCTAAGATACAACATACTCAAAATGCCTCAAATATTGAAATGACCCTCACCATGATACCTGACTTGTACCTCATGGTGCAAGGCCCAGTGCCTCTCAGAAGCCAGCTAGTGTGGTGGATGCCATCTGAAAATCTTGACCTTTGTGGTGGTGAGAAGGGTCTTCATCTGTGCAAGTGGATACTATTGGTCATGTAGTCTCTCAACACTCCATATCTGCAACCTGAGGGCCTCGAGACATAATCTCCTTAGTTAACCCACAAAACGTAGATAACGAGCCTTGAGAATATACACCTGTTTGGTATCTTCTTGGAAAGAAAATCCTTTTGATCAATCCTCACAAAGGATAGCCTTTGGAGTAGGATCTTGATCTAGAAGTATATGTCTCCAAAATCCCTAGTTGATTGGATTATAAGAAGAACACAAATCTATTCAGAATGTATCCAACCAATGGAAGGCTTTGACTCTATCCTTTCCTGTTATAGGATCTCATCTGACTTGGCAGGTGGGTGATGGGCCTCGAGTGAGGATTGGAGTAGATGTTATTATGGGTTGTAATTGGGATATTCTTCTTCTTTGGGACTTGGTTCTTCATCTAAGAAGAATTTGGAGAACATCTCTTAATTTAATTAATAAACCTATGGAAACAACCTTGTGGAGACAAGGTTGGTTGAACTCGGGGGATCTAGAGTTGAATAGTGAATTTGCAAGGTATTGGGAGCTCTTTGACTCAAAAATTCGTAGGGCTCATATTAGATTATGTGAGAATCCTGATGAACTTTTCTAGAGCTACAATAAGGTTGGAGGTTGTTATTCAATGAAGTTGGGGTATCAGGCTTTGTTTTCAATTGGTTAGGTGGCAGTCTGTTGGTGGTGGAAATCTCTATGGAAGGTAAAGGCTCCATCCAAATCTAAATTTCTCATGTGGCTTGCACAATTGGATAGGGTTTTGACCTGGGAGCATTTGCAAAGAAGAGGTAAGGTGGGGCTTAGAAAGTGCACTTTATGTGAGATCCAGGAGGAAAAAAACTACCAATTTTTTTTTTTAATTGTGCTTTCTCTATTCTAGACTGGAAAGAGCACGGAAAGAGATTGAAGGATCTCTTGGTTTTAGCTCACTGTGGGATGGACTTAGTGTCGAAGCTTGTTTTCTCTCTTGGTTCTCATGAAAGGAATTGGAGGTACTTCAAGCAATGACTTATCTGGGGCTATGGGGTATATGGCTTGCAAGGAATGCTTCTCTATTTGAAGACTTACAACTTCCCTCTTTTAAAGTCTTAGCCTAGGGAGATGGGGTTGCTACCTTACTACAAGGAAGCTCTTAAACAATATGTTTCTAAAAGATTAGAATAATTACAAGTGGACAAATCGTGTCCTTGGGGACATTTTGATGGAGCTCGTTGAGGTGAAAATAAGATTGTTGGACCTGGTTTCACTTACTATCTTTCTGATACACACTTTTTTTATTATTATTTCAAAGCTAAGATGGGTAGAGGTACTAACAACTTGGGAGAACTAATGACACTTTTTTTATTTCTAAAATTTGTCTTGGATAGGGGCATAAGTACTCTATAAGTATTTGGTGATTCTCTGTTGGTTATAAAGTGGATGAATGGTCAGACACAAATTCAAAACCTTGGGTTATATGCTATTGTAGAGCAACTTAAACTCATTGTTGGAAACTTCCAGGAGACTTATTTCACCCGTATATTTAGAGAATAAAATAAAGTTGCTGACAAAACTCTCTAAAAAAGGACTAGAACTAATGGAAAGTCATTTTGTTCTTTCTAGGCAACTTATATACTATTGAGCACCGGTGTGAATTATCTGCTATTGTGCACGAATGCACGAGAGCAATTAAAACACACAAGTGTTTAAATAGGTATGAAACCCACCATTGAGTTCAAATGAATATAATGCAGTGATATGTTCCATTTTTTGAATTGTTTTGTGTTACGAGTATGCAAATGTAGCTTTCTTTTTGTATAAAACTTATATTAATCATCCTAAATTAAATATTTTTGATAATATTTATTTTTATATTTTAATTTATGCATTTGGATATAGTCATTGCATTAATGTATGATATTATTGAAACAAATATACCAACAAATTACACCTTTATTCATTGTAATAATGTAAATCATGCATCAACAACGTAATATTTTACAACACTAGTATTGCAATAAAAAAGAAAGTCTTTTTATTGTTGCAGTTACTGGTAACCCATTGTCATATCGATTGGGACAATATGTTAACCTTAAATAAAATGTATGATTTTTACAAACAAACATCCTAAATATAAAACTTGAAATGTTCAATTACATTGATCATCATTCCCCACTCAAAATGTTGTCATTGCTCGAAATGCTTGCATGCCTTATTTCTTCATCACTTGCAGGGGATATTATATCTGGGTTATTTGCAATGTTTGTTAGTTAGCTTGATCTTGTTCTGCCTCTTCATATTCCACGTAGTAACTTAGAAATAAAGTGTAATTAGTATATCTACAGTTACAATATAATTTATGTGACTATATAAATTGAAAAATGTACCATGGTAGCGAGTATTGAATGTGTTCCAAATTATTGGTTTCAATTGATTGATTTTTGTATTGTAAGTAAAATAAACATCTAATAGACATTCTTTGCACCATATTTATCGTACTTTTATTAAATTCCCCCCTGACATTAATTTCAAACACCACTCTAGATGAACTAAGCACCAATTTATCGTCATTTATATCCTTCATGGTTTTTTTCTTCTTAGGAGGATCTTCTCATCCTTTGTTCTTGGTCCCTGGACAACATTCAACGTATGGAAACTCAAATGTTGAAACCTATTAGCTGGTATTGTTAATAAGTACATTATTAGAAAAAAGGCCAAAGAAAACAACTTTTGATCCACTTATCTTCCTTGTTTGAAACATTTCGTCGTACTTATTACCAAAAGTTATTTTCCCTCATCTTCTATCGACGATCTTCTATCAATAAAAGACCTACACAATGAAATATCTTCTATCAATGTACTCATTGTATAGTGCACACCCTTCAACCAAAGAATGCTTAAAAAAAACAAAAAAACTAAGAGGGCCTAGCAATGCACTTTATAGTATATAGTGCATCAATGCTTGCTTTCTATCCAATAAGCACTATAAAACCCGCTTTTTTAAAATAGCATTTTCAAGCAATGCACCAATACAATAAACAATGCACATATTTGTACTTTCAAAACAATGTGCATCGTGAAAACCAAAAACTTTTTTTTTTTCAAAAAATCTTGATAGGGATGGAGTTTGGGATCCAATCCATTAAAATATTATTGACATCAAAATAATTATTTAGACTTATAATACCCACCCCCCCAAAAAAACAATCTCATTGTAGAAACTATCCCTGCAACTAGGGGTTACAGTGATATAAAACAAAATGGTAGCAACAATAAAGCTAGGGTTTGCAACATTGAAGTTGACTCTCGAACCTTCATATTTTGTTGAGATAAAGAGAATGAAGTAACATACCTAGAATCTCTCTTTTGTAGATTTGTATGAAACTCATGATGACCCCTTGCAAATTGTGTCCTTCGGAAAAGTATGTCCACTCCAATCTATTACCTGTGAAATATCTATTGCACATATCCCTCTTCTAACTTTTGGCACAACAATGAATTAGGGTTTAGGGTTTGTTTAAGTTACTTTTACAAAATGAAATTCCTGCTCTCTCTTTTTTAAAATTTTATTTTTTAGTGCATTGATGAAAAACATACAGTCTAATTATATTATATATAAAAAAGTTCTAATTATATTATATATAAAAAAGTTTGACTCACAATGCACCCATGTGCTATATTACCTTAGTTGTGTTGAAATCAATTTTAATGAAAATAGAAATTCAACCCTCTAAAATTATTATTTCATGGAAATATGCCTTTACATATGTTTAGTGATATACCATTCTATGCACATAATACCACAATGAATTGGTGTGTATGTTATAAACAAACGCACAAGTGCACAAAATTTAACTAGGCACTTCGTTTTCATTAAAAATACATTAAAAATCTATTTGAGGTTAGAATGTTATGTGCTTCCCAAACATTCTTTTAAGAACTAAATATGTAAATTATAGTAGTCCACAAGATATAAAATGATTATTGTAATTTAAAGCTCATGGATTGGGACATTGTTCCCTTTTTATAATTTCATCTCTCTTAATATTTATTTCGATAGAATTATTTCAACGTACGGGTAAATTAAATTTGAATATAGTTGTTTAATCAAGCTACATATGCATATTATCATTTGAAATATGTTGTCTCCTTCTCGTTATTGTTGGCCTCACACATCCTCTCTCCATCCTTCCACAGATGCGCGATCTATGTCACCTAGTTAACTAAGTTAAGGAATGAACAATTCCAATGCATTTTAGGTTGTGCTCAGCAGATGTAGACAAGACAACACACTAACACAACCTGAAATGCATTAAAAGGTACACAATTTACACATTTTCTCTTCTTCCTCGCAAAGCATCTTACTCATAATTACTATCCCAAAGTAAACATGTGTTTATGGTGTGCTAAGTTCCAAGTTGTTTTCCCTTGTCATTTGCAATAAGTCCAATGCTTATTTATATTTTTTATTATCTAATTGAATTTGTGCTACCTTTGTACATGCATTTGAATAATTATACATTGAATTTTGTAGGATCCTAATTCAAGAAGAATGGAGGGAGGATAGGGACATTATAGTATCTTTTTCCCTCTAATTATAATCTCTTGTTTTTACTAACTATTTATGTCATGTATCTCTTCTTTGATGAGACTGGTTGAAATACCAAACTTATGAGAAGACAATATACTATGTTTTGGTTTCGCCATTATGGAAATGATATTTTTTTTATGTAAGGTTTTTTTCCATTTAGAACTAATATAGGATATTTAGTTGACATGTTAGAAGAATATTGGCTTGCTTTTCTCTCTCGTGAACTTTATATGTGATTCTATCTTTCATTAGTGATTTATTCACATACTTAATGTACTTTTTTTCTTCTTGAATATAAAATTATGTTTTATTCTTTGGAAACAAAAATTGTGTTTGGTTGCCCATTGCACCACTTTGTTCAATCATTAGTAAGTATTGTGATCAATATGTAACTTAACTTAATTAAATTCAAATAATTATTATTTTTGTTGGAACACGCAAAACGGATATTAGCGTGGAATGCCCATGAAGATGAATAAACATGGAATGCAATTTCAATAATATGTTACATGTATAAATACATGAGCTTGACCTTTGGATTCATTTTCCAAGAGGTCGCCTCATGATCCAGGGGATCAAATTTTGCTCAAAATTCAAAGTGCTTGGAATCGCTTCAAATCGAACGGGTGCGTAGGCCTCGTCGTCACGAACCCAACGCAACTCATTTGGGTTCAAACGAACGTCGGATGAGAGAGATATCACATTCTGTTCAATTCGTCAAACATGCAAAAAAAAATATGTGATGACCGTACAATCCGTATGGATGCTGACGTGGAAGGGTCGTACGACACAAGGCAGGGCTGAGTTGGCAGGGCCGTACGACACATGGCAGGTGTTGGTTGGCAGTTGGATGATGAATCGTTTCTTGACACGTGGCTTGTATGTGGCAAATGGAATGGCGACACATGGCTTGTTTGTGGCGAATGGAATGGCGACATGTGGCCCAATCAATGGTCACCACGTGTCACTTGGACAGTGGTTTAAAACTTTGGTAGTTGGCAAGACTCGACCCCGCGACCTCCGGGGCAAGGGGAAGAGCTTTGGGAAGGGCCGCCCAACTGGCGCGCCCACATGTGTTTCTTATTATATATATGATTTAAAATTGATTTGAATTGAATTATGTGTGAGTTGGGGTGCGGTCTGGGCCGGGGCTAAGCCCCGGCCCCTGGTCGTATGTATTTTCCATGTAACCACCGGCGCGCGCACGCGTTCCGACCCTTTTTCCACATGTTTAAACCCTTGGCCCTTTTCGTATGAGCGCGCGGTCACATGGACCCATATGCCCACGATTTTGGCGGTTAGGGGCTGGGTGCGCCCTAACCGTCCTACAGTTCGTACCATTTTGCGGCTGCGCCTGGTTCTAAGTTTTAACACAAATATGCGCGTCAGGGCTAGGCTGAGGAGACAGAGGTGCATTCTGGCGATCCAGAGACAACAAGTTTGAAGGGGAACTTCCAGGAAGCCTATCTTCTTCAATTTTTGGCCAAACGAGGTGCCGGAAAAGCCCAGCTAGGGGTTTTTGGACGTTCTGAAGCCATTGGAGCCGTCTATTTGGCATTTTGAGCATTGTAAAGTACATATTTTATTACTTTGATCAAATAATACAAAAGATCCATTGGAAGTTGGACCAGGAGATGTAGCCCAAGAGAGGGGTGAACTCCTTTATCATTTGTTGTGTTATGTGTTTTCTGTTCACTGTTATTTACTGTTGATTATATGCATCTTGAATGTGAAAAATCTATAAAAGTTGGGTTTGCAAAATTGATTCATTTGCATAATAACACTTGAATTAAAACTTGCAAATATTTTCAAGAATACAAGTCTTTATCATTTTTAGATCACTTGGACTCCTAATGACCGTTACACTCACTTGATGCTTCATATCCATTCACAAGTGACTAATACCATAACCCTAGCGGATTAGGTTTCCAACATTCCCCCCCTTAATTTGAAGGGGTGTATGAGTCTAAGAAGAGAGTTGAAATTCAAAAGTGAACAGCTAAAATATGAAAGTGGACAACAACGAATGGTTGAATGTGCTCTCTGGATCTTGTGGTTTTGGGATGACCACAAACCAAATGGATAGTAGAAGCTGATGTCTTCTACTAAATGGTGATGGTGGTTTAAGGAAGACCACAAACCAATATGGTGGTTTACAGATGACCACAAACTCTGGAACTTGGATCTAGGGTTCAATGGTTCCCGAAACATCTCTTAAGTTAGATAGAAGCTGGAAGTTGATGTCTTATGCTAATTGAAAGTGCTCTCGAATGTTGGTTTAAAGATGACCATAAACTGTTCTCTAGCAGATGTTGAAAGTCTTCTACTAAATGGAGGTTTAAGGAAAACCATAAACTGTTGTCTAGCAGAAGTTGTAAGTCTTCTACTAAATAGTTGTTTACGAAAAACCACAAACCAATTTGGTGGTTTTGGGATGACCACAAACCAAATCACACGCGTTTGTTACTGATTGATCGTTAGGACTTCGAAACTTGAAGCCTAATTGTCAATCACTAATGTTTCCCCCCCTGTAAGGGACAAGGTGAGAAGATGCAAATCCTTCCACTAAAAGAGGCGTCAATACTCGAGAATGGATTCGTTGGTATGACTGATATATCTTCTTGATTGTTGATGACAATTTCCAAGAAGTCATCCACCCATAGTGGTTCTTTACTCTTGCAGATTTCTCGGAACATCTGTTTGAATGATGATTGTGCTTTCCATAATGCTCACAAGGATGACGATCAAAACACTAATCTTTCATATGACCAACTCCCTGACAATGTTGGTGTTTCATAATCTGTTATTGAACTGAAGCAGGTGAATATGAACCTTCTTGAAGCAATCTAGCACTCTAGAACTGGATCAGTTTGGTATAATCCAAAATATCAAAGGTGACTTCCTTTTCATATCCAATACCTGTTATGTGCTTATTATTTATGATTTCTTCCCAAGATCTGATGATTGGCTTGGAAAGAGAAGGTTGAACTTGTTCACGCACAACTTCATTTTCATTTACACTTGAATCTAAAGTTGGCTTGTTGAGTTGTTCCTATATTGGTTGTTGATCTAAATCATCATCTTTGAAAAGTGGGTTGTTCCGAACAAAGACTAGTTCATAATGTTGAAGATTCTTTCATTCAAGTTCATCATGAAGAAGTCGAGTCTGAGTTTGAAGCAGTACTACTTTGGCTTGAAAAACTTCGGATTTAAGAGTTTCTTCGTCAATTATGACCATGGGCGCAAACAATACAACGGTCCTGCACGTAAGGAGAAAACCCTAACATTTGGAGAGCAACGATTTCACACGGACCGAGGAGGGTACAAATCCACCTACGAACTCATCATAGAGAATCAACCTAAGAAGGCAAAGGGACTAGCTGGTTGGCAGGAAAGCAGACAGGGGGGCGCAGACTTGCAAAGTAATAGGTGAGATGTGTTTCTACACGCGAAAGAAAATTCCAAGGGAAACGAAGATGAACAAACATGGAATACATTTATTAAAATGATACACTTATAAATACATGAACTTTACCTTTCGATTCATCTTCCAAGAGGTCACTTGGAATCATGATGAATGTTACACTGACTTGATGTTTCATATCCATTCACAAGTGACTAATACCATAACCCTAGTGGGATTAGGTTTCCAATAAATTTGAATATTAACTACCATCTTAAACACAAAATCATTAAAAAAATATTGTGCATTCCTAAGTAATCTTTCACATCCTCGCTGTTGATGGTTTTGGAACAAAAGTCAAGACACTTGTCGTGATTGAATTTCACAAATTTTTTTATTATCAATGGAATCATTAATTTGTGTGTGTGTGTGTGTGTGTGAATATATCACTTTAGTCCATCATTAAAATCATTCGTTGTAACATTGAATCATAACTTGAATGTCAAAAGTGTGTAGCTCGAGTGGTTGTGAGGAAAAATTGTTACCCTCCCCACCTGGGTTCAAATCCCGACATGTTTGTTATTACTGAACCAATTTTTTATTAACTATATATGATCTATTCACTAGGTGTTGACCTAGCCTTAAGCCCAAAATAATCTAAGGTTTATGGTAGTTTCAAGTAAAAATATGATAGTAAAGCTTTAAGAGACAGTAAACAAAGTGAAAAATATGATAGTAAAGCTTTAAGAGACAGTAAACAAAGTGAAAATATGCTAGTTGTAACAACTGCAATAAAGACTCTTCAAAATTGCTTGAAAAAATAGTGAAAATATAACATTTGCTAAGCAGAATGATAATCAAATGTCATAAGCAATTTTTGAAGTGTTTAGCTAGCATTCAAAGTCAATCACACAGAAAATTTGTATGGTTGTAGCAAACATTTATAACAATAGCAAGAAAGTTAGAGATCTAGGCTAAGTTAGTGTTAGAGTTAGTTAGTATAAGCTTGAGAGAATAAAGTTTGAGTGTTTGATCAATCTTCCAACAAGAGAGAAGTAAGAAACAATAACTTTTAGGGCTTATGGAGTCAATTATATCAGCACAATAACTTGCAGAAATAACAATGATTATACATGTCTAAGAGATAACAAGGTGGAAGCTTGAGAAGTAGCACCTTAAGTCCTCAAGCACCAAACTTTTAAGAGAAGATTCAACTAGGGTGTAGGCACTTCTAGGCCCTAGTGATTTCTCATATCCTTAGACTCTTCAAATATATTTAATGCAATAAGAACTAGACAAAGCTTCTAAATTCTAGCACTTTAGGGCTCTAGAAGTTTCTCTAGACAAGATCCTCCTAGGAAAAATTAGCAAAACAAAGCGCAAGAAAGAAGCACCTTATGTTTCTTACTCCTAGGGTTTCAAGCAAGAAATTTCATAATCTTAAATACGAACAAGTAAACATACCATAGACATTTATCATGAAATGAAAATTGCAGATTTAGTTCACCAAGAATAATCAAGCACAAAAACCCTATATTTGCCAAAATTCCACCAAAAAATGTTCCAAAATGCATCCAAAATAG
>ML829679.1:1456-24214 GCA_009831015.1 Picea engelmannii
TGTTTGATCTATTTCTTGAAGCTCCTCTTGAACATATTTTTCATAGGTTAACAATTTCATCATATGATTCCTTAGATATGTCCCCTTTTCCAAGCATATTCAACATATCTAGACAGTCATCGCTTACTCCTTTTATTAATATAGTTTTAAGAATATCTTTACTTACATTGGGGTGACTGGATCTTTGTAGATTATAATGTAGCCTTTCTACAAAGTCCTTCAGATTTTCATCCTCTTTTTGCATCATCTTAAATAGTTCCTCCCTTTTTTCTCTTGTTCGACAATAGTCCTGGTATTTATTCAGGAATTTATATTTCATTTGGTCCCATGTTGTGATTACATGGCCTCCAAGACTCATGAACCATCTTAGTGCATTTCCTTTCAAAGTTGCTGGAAATAGCTTTAATTTTTTAGCATTGAAAATGTAATCATAACTTATACATAATATATCAAACTCAAAAAGGAATTCATCAGGATATTCTGAAGACAAACCATGAAAGTTAGGTAGTGCTGAGAGTGGAATGTTCTTCATGGGGGCTACACCTCTAGGAAGATCACCAATAGGAAATCCTAATGTGGAGAAAGATTTTTCATCATTTACCTCTCCTTCAGGACCTACCTGTTCTTCATGATGCAATCCTTCATTGTACTCATCCATGTTTTCTTCTGTCTGCTCCTCTACTGCGCTTGCTCTATCCTCAATATTTCCTGCTGGTTTCTCGACTGTCTCAGGACTCCAAACTTCTTTCCCCGTTTCAAATTTTGCTTGAAATGAAGGCTGGGATTTTGGTTTCCGAGAGTTTGGTCGTTGAGCAACAGATTCAGACTTTGATATAATCTCGTCAATATAAGTCTTTCTTCCTACTCTTCCTCTTCCCCTGCCACCTGTAGGGTCAGTGTCTTTGGGGTCTCCGCATCCTCCCATGCAATCTTTGTATCTGAAAAATCATAAGTGATTTTGAAATCTATAATTACCTTCCCCGGCAACCCGCGCCAAAATTTTGGTTACTATAATTGCTTATTTAACTAAGCAATCAAGTGCTACATAAATTGTCAACCCAGGGAAGTCTGTTTATTTCAAAGGTAATCACGCACTATATATGCTCAATCTCAAAAGCAACCTAGAGTTGTAGTAAAAACATATTAATCACACTTTTGCCTTGAACAAACTGAAGTTCCAACTTGAATTACAGGAAAGCAATCTACATATTGCAGAGTTCAATGTTTAAAGAAATAATTGTCCAAATAATCCTGGATTACATTAAGAAAATAACAACCTGGAAAGAAATCCTTCAAGACACTGCAAAAGAAAAGACCAGCTATCTTATAACAGAGAACAAGACCCTATTCCCAAAGCAGGAATCTTCAGCACCTGTTTTTGATCACCACACTTTTATGAACTCATTGCTAATTGAAATGATTGACACACACTGAAGACTAACTACTTCTTAATAGAGAACAAGACCCTATTCCTCAAGAAGGAATCTTCAGCACCTGTTTCCAATTAGCACACTTTCATGAATTCATTACTAATTGAAATAATTGACATGGACTGAAGGCTAACTATCTCTAGCAGAGAACAGGACCCTATTCCCCAAGAAGGAATCTTCAGCACCTATCCCTGATTATCAAGCTTTCATAAATTCACCAAACAAGATTGCTAAATAGAATGATTAACAGTTACCCAAGCATGAATCTTATGAAAACAATGTAACAATCAGTAAAACAGAGTTTCAGCAAGACAGAGTTCAGTAAAGTATTGTTTCAACAAAACAGAGTTTAATAAAGTAGTGTTTCAACAAAATAGAATTTAATCAAGGCATGAACAGAAATAACATTAACACACTACAAAGCTAATGAGTGAATCTTGTGAAGAAGGTGGGCCCTCCATTCTCACAATATTCCCCTGAAACGAAAGGAACTAGAGAGAAATGCTCAGAACATACTTTATTCATCTGTCAATTGTATCATATTACAATCTGAAGTAAAACACGTCCCTCTCTGTAAAATCCTTTCTTAGCTAAAAATAAGATTCTTTCTAATGATGATTTCCTCTTATTTAAAGAGGAGAATCCCTTCGATACAATTTGATCATCAGATTACATTTACACATCTAAATCCTATTCTTAGTTAGATCCGATTTCTTTACTGGAATAGGATATCCTAGTCTCCCGTAACAGAATGTCATTACAAGTGCTGAGTGAGGTGTTGTTGTTGTGGCTGGAGTAACAACTTCCTTACTTGTCTTCTTGTTACTACTGTTGTATGTTGTTTCAGCATCGCAAATCGTGGGTTGTTTCAGCCACGGGATTTGCATTCTGACTATTTCAGCAACTTGGTCTCAGGCAGCAGCGATGGTTAATGCTAGCTCAAGGTGCGGCTGTTGTGGTCAATGTAACAGTTTTGTGTTGTTGTTTCGGCATCGTAGACCACAGACTGTTTAACAGCTTCTTCTGTGTGAGTTTTTGTTTCAACATTGTAGACCACGGATTGTGTAATAGCTTCTTTTGTGTGAGTTGTTGTTTCAGCATCGTTGACCACAGAGAGTGTAGTAGCTTCTTCTGTGTGAGGTGTTGTTTCTGCATTGTAGACCACAGAGAGTGTAATAGCTTCTTCTATGTGAGTTGTTGTTTCAGCATCGTAGTCCATAGACTGTTTCAGCCACAGGGTTTGCGTGCTTTAACTGTTTCAGCAACATGCCTCAATGCTAATCTACAGTTCGAACTGTTTCAGCACTTATACATTTCTGATCAATGGTTCAGTACGAGAGTAATGTAAAATTATATGCAAAATAGATTAAACATATAGTAAAGAGAAGAGACGTTATATACCTTTGGAAAGATAGGGTAAGGTGATAATGTGAGTGAAACAAGGGTGTAAAGGTAGCAAAAAGTGTGAGCAAAAAGGTACATTGTGTGGTCCTAACACATATAAAATTTTATGATGCTGAAAACATGTTTAGATATTGAATGGTAATATTTTAATTTACATAGTTTCTTATTTATCCTAATAATCTATGTTGATATTAGAAGTAATAATATGGTTGATATACATGTTTAATAGTACAACCTTTTTTTATGATATGTTAACATGATGATTCAAAAACCGAGTTTATGTTCATGTATTTTGTAGATTTAAAAGTAAGAATAACAAAAAAATATGGTTTATAATTTAAAAATTAAATTTCTAACATGATTTTGTGATAATTTGGTTTTTAGCTAAAGTTTTTGTTAGTTTACATACTTTTATAATTGTTTTTGAGAATCTTTATAAAATTATGCTCCCAATTTTGAGTAAAACCACAATTAATGAAGTAATTTAAAATTTGAAATAATGACAAAAATAAAAATAGGAAGATTTGCATCCATGAAATTTTAGGGCCAGTAAAATGCTTGTCATTAGAGATCATAACTTTTTATAATAACCTCTTTTAGTGTAGAAGAGTCTATTCAAAAAGAGTAATTAGTAGAATGGAAAATAACATTTATTCATATGCAATTTAATTTTTGAAAAATAATTTAGTTAGAATGAATATGTATGAACTATCTATGCAATAGAAAAATGTTTATGGTAATTTTACAATTATAGATTCAACCATATTGAACTTTGTAATTTATAAAAATATCTTTGCATTTTTTATTTAAATTATGTCTTTATGTTTCATATATAATTTTTTTATATAAGTTCACCAATACATAATTTATAACAAATATTATTTAATAAAAATAAACCTCATGATGATAACCATCTAAGAAACATAAACATCATCTAAAATACACATTTAAATTCGCTAACATCATCTAATTATGTATACCTCTAGCACATATAAACATCATTAATTAGCTAGCACATAGATCTAATATTCTAATAGGGAATCATCATTGTGATCACATCTAACAAAACACAAGCATTGTCTAACATCATCATCACACATATCTAACAAGCATCGTTTAACATACACATCTATCAAACACATTTAACAAACTTATCTAACATGACTTAGTAATATACACATCAACACCAACATATAAATTAAGTACATCAATATGAACAGAATAATATATATATGTGTGTGTGTGTGTGTGTGTGTGTGTGTTATAACAAGATTTGCCTCACCATTTCTATATTGCACAGAGTGCCTTTTTCCATTTCCTTATGTAGACTTATCAACCCCCTTTTTGATAAATCCAGAGCCAAAATTATATATTTTTCCACATATACGCTTCTTGACTGCTTTGCAAGGTGCGTATATGCTTGTTGCTCCACTACAACTCGCGTATATCGAGATTTGTGCCAGAAAATACAAAATGAGGTCAGGTTTCCATGTCACAACAAATGATCTCTGATCTTTGGCCTTCCATATAATGGAAACATTCCGTCTGGGCCCTTCAGTTGCATTCTGGAGGCTATAAGAGCAGAATTTCGAGCTATGAAAAAAGAGAGAGAAAGCATTCAACTTTGAGAGAAAAGTTACTCTAGAGAAATTAATTCATATTGAGTCTACATCCCTTTGTCCCTCAAGTCTGAACATAGTGTTCATCCCCCAAGCTCTTTCCTTATTGTCGAGAGGACCTCATTACCTCTTTTCTATGAGCTTTCCTTTGGTGGAGGATTGAAGTGGTGGAGACCCAATTGGAAGGAACTTGGTTTCTCAGTTTTGAACCGTCCCGACACAGAAGTCTGTAACGTTGATACTTCTGTTGATCAATTATTAATAGAAATACTCCTTTCATGTCCTATCGATATCTTGCAAATATATGATTATTATCCATGGGCATGTTTGTAATGTTTATTAATGGATTGTTCTATTTGATGTGCTAACTCATTTTATATACTATCACTATATACTTGCATCGCTTGTTTGTTGAGAACTTCTTGCAGGTGTAAAGCTTTGGGTCAAAGTGCTCAATGTTGGAATGACATCAAATGATTGGATCGAGGTAGGATTCTTCCTCGTATTGCAAATTAGTTTATATAGCACATGTTGGAATTGAGTTGATTTTTGCAGTCATACATGTTTGTTGTGGTTTACCCTTAGCCATAGAGAGTTTTTCCCTTGTAACAGAATTGGCAACTCCACTGGGGACAAATCTTCCTTCTAAGGGTTGAAGCATTTTTCCTTCTTACATTGCTCTTTTGCCTTTGTATTTCTTGTCGTATCATAGTTGGATAGAGTTTTTTCACTCTGGGTATGAGTTTTCATCCTTTTAACCTTGCCTAGCCTTGTTTTAAAAGATATACGCCCTTTTTCCCATGACATCCACGTGTATACGCTTGCTATCGCACTACAAGAGGCGTATATACACCCTTTTCTCTTGAACAAGAGCGTATACCACTTCCCCCTTGCTTGTTTGCTTGGTTTAGTGACTGTTGGGTAGGTTTTGAGGATCAATGAGCCTTCTTAGGTATCTGTGGTACCTGTTGAGATTATCTGGGATGATAGGAAACTTTTTTGGAGTTGAATTTTTGGGCGGCATCTTTCTCTTTGTTTTCCATTTTTTATTTGTCCTTGGTAGTTGGGTTGTCTGCTTAGATGCTTGGTATTTTTCTCAAGTGATTTATTTTATACACAGTAGAAGTTATATATCAAGTCGCTTATCAATCCATGCATTTTCTCTTTTATTGAAAATACAAAAAAATAGGCATTTTTTCATTGGTTGGTATCTTTATCTTTGAACCTTTATCATTAGCTTAGCACATTTAGTGAAAGATTGCATTTTACTTCTGAGTTGCAGAGTTAAGATTGCACGGTTTTTATTTAGCATATCATTCACTAAAAAGTTAAGGTTAGGCTTTGCATTATATCTATTTTTATTTTCATGCAGAGTCATAACACCATGAGTTTCATTTCCATACCTCTTTGAGTAATCATGACCAATAAAATTTACGCTTTAAACTAAAATTGATTAGTCATGATTTTATTTTTAGGGTGCATAAACTAGCCTAGGATTTAGTGCCTTGGAATAGGATTTTGTGAGTAAACTTCTCCAAGGAAATTAAATCAACTTATGTGTCTGAGACAAGGAGGTGAGAAATCCATTGTATAATTGGTAATATCAAGAGGCTCCACTCACACCGGAGTTGATCACGAGGTCGTGCGAAGTTAGTTGAAGGGATACCCCCTGGATACTCACCTAGTGTTAGAGATATTTCTATGGATTTATTCGTATTTGGGGATCTTGCTAGTGCTCATACCTTTGTGAGAGGTGGTTCTTTCAAGGTTTTAGGATTTTCTATCCTGCCCATACGGTGATCTGGACTTACGACTGCTCACCTATGCATCGGTTATACAATGGTTTATTAGTTTCTTGTCTTAGGTTTCTCATAGGTTACTTGCAGGGGTTATTCTTCTTGTATCCTGAGTCAAATAGGGGTCGGGCAACAAACAACCTTTATGGAGGATTACCTCTCTGGGGGGGCCTAACCGACTGGTTTTTAAGCCTACAAGGGCCCTTATAACTGATTCTTCTACCTCCAAAATTTAGCAGGGAGTCTCAGGTCCCTCTTGGAAGAGGCATACCTTCTTTAGCGAGGGAGGCCACTCAACCACTTTAGCCCGTTTTCATGCATATTGGCCATTTGACTTTTTGGTATGCTCTTTGATTACTAGTTGACCCTAGGACTCTAGTTTTTGGTTTCATTATCATGGATAGAAGAGTGCCTTTTACTCCTCCATTCACCGCTACCCCCCCCATGATGCCTCCTCATTTCATGGGGGCAGACCCTTCTATTTTTTACAATGGTATGCACGATTACAACACTCAATCCACACCTTGGGTCTCTAGTCATTTTTCTGTTGATATGCCTTCCCATGTGAAACCCCCTCCGTGGCCTACTTATATGAATCCTAGCATTGGATCCAGGGGCACTATTGCTCCCATGCCCACTTCTTCATTTGATATGAATCATTTTCCCATGGGAGGTTGGAACCTTCCACCTTATGGATCCAATCCTATCTATGCTCTTTTAGGATCCAGTGCTTAGATGGGTGCTTATTACACCCCACCCATGTATCTTTCATCTGCCATGTCGATCCCTTTAAACACTTTTTCTGTACCAGGTCCTCAAGTACCCCCAGGTCTTCCGTATGGCGAGAATCAATTTTATAATTTGGGCTACCCTCCTTATGGGTCACCCTCACAAGGGGGCAACATATATCCTCACTTGAATAATTATTATCCTACCTCGGTCTCTTTCTAGACCTCAGTGATGATGCCTGTCCAGACCTCTTCAGACCACCTTGGCATAAACCACCATGTTTTTGGGCTAGGACAAGGAATATAACAGGATCCTTTCTAGCCTGCAATGTTTCAGAATCAATACCTTGGATTCAAATACTGCAATATATCACCAGCCCTACCACTGTAAGCCACACTAGTGCACCATCGCCCACCCCTGGTAGTCACGTCGGAGATGAGTTGACACCCTCTACAAATCATGATGACAACTTGCTTCCAACCTCTGCCAATTATGTTGGGGGCACCATCCTTTTCAAACCGGATCATAGCCGTGTCATGCCTCTGACTCTTATTCATCATACAGGAGATGCCTCTCTTTCCTCGGCCAGTCCCATCGAGAAAACCAAACATCTCAGACATAAGCCTAAATTCATTTGCAAGTCTTGTGAAGGAAGCCATGTTACTCACTTGTGCCTAGTGACTGCCGAGATACCAAAGGCGTGGGGCTCACCCAAAATCCCTTCGGACTCCGAGACACCCATGATTCCTCCTCACACCACTTCACCTTTAGTGATCCCAGTGGTCTCACCACCGAGATTTTCCTCTGACCTCACCCCCTCCATGGAGGGTGAAGCGTCTCCTGCCCCCATTACCATGCATCCTCTTCAACCTATAATTGAAGAAGTGACCACGCTGGTGCCTCTTATGATCAAACTGAATCTCCCTGAAAAGAGTGATGTACCCTCTAGTCACATCATCAACATTCCAAGTATTCCCCCTTCTGAACAAGAGAGATTCATTCGTCCTCCGAATACTCTCTCTCCGAACTCTGACAAGGTATCCTTCGACTAGCACGACCTGAAAATACATCCCATACCCCCACCTATGTCTGTTCCACTAAGAGCCATCAGTCAAACCATAACAGAGACTATGTACTCCGTTAACACTTTCTCCTCCTCGACTTGGAGAGCTTTGGGCTTTCCCAAGCTTTTGTCAGCGATCCGCAGGATACCGACCTTCAACAGAAGGTTGGGTCGGGAACCTCGGCCTCCCCCTTTACATGTTGATTAGACTAAAACACGAGTCTTAGTTAAGCTCTTTTCCGACTCGTTACTAAAAATTGAAAATATTGTCTAGTGATTTGTCCCTTTCACACTTGTTAAATTTGGATTTGAAAGAGCATGAGTCTTAGTTAAGCTCTTTTCCGACTCGCTATCAAAAATGGAAAAGATCGTCGAGTGAACTTATCTTCTTCACACTCATAAATTGTATTTGAAAAGATTTCTATTTGGCACAAGTTTACCCCTTTTTCATACCAAATAGACTAAAAGATATAAAAAATGACATTTTTTGGAGTTAAATTGTGATTGCATCTCATGCCCTTGCTTGCAGTATTGATCCTTTAGCCGGTTCTCGCTTTGCATTATAAACCATGGCCCAAGAAGTTTGCATCCTCAACCAAGAAAAGCCTTGGCTATATCCTTCGCAATTTGACACCCTATACCCTGGAGGGAACATCACCCAGAGTGTCCATCTCTTGCATGCATTTCCTTGCATTGAGCATAAGTACGTTCCACTGCTGGAACTAGTTTTGCTTACTTGTGACACTCGTTCCCTCCTCTGTATCATAGCATTCACTTGTTATGAAAAAACAAAAAAAGATGGGTGGGAAGGGAGTAGTATATTGTAATTGGCAATAGTCGTGTTGCCTTTGAACAGAGCACAAAGTTATTAAGTCCTTGTGTCATCATAATTTTGGGTTTAGCATGGCCTTAGGAAGATGATCTCGTTACAGAATTTTCTCTACCGACTGGTTAATCTTCCAGCCACTATAGAGAACATTATGGATGCCTCCTGCATCTAATTGTCAAATCATTAAGTCTTTGTTGACAGAGTCCACCATATGTCTCATGCTTGTTCAAAGGAAGTCTATCAACCTGTGTCAGCCACTCCTCAGAAATCTTGACTTCATTTGTCGGCCATACCCTCAGTTTGTCTCAGAATCACATGATACTTTGGTCTTATGATGCACCCTGGCCCTACTTTCATCATTGGTAGGTCACATTGAACCCAACAATCAACATTTCATCATGGGTTGTTGATTGGGTGGTTTCTCTGGTGTTCAATGACAAGACATCTATTCACACTTTGGGATTCATGCAGTTTCGTGGATGCCATTATCCTTATTGGTGGTTTCCTCGCCTTTGTCAGTAGTTTTCATCACTGACTACTATTTAGAGGGTGTTTTTCATGTACCACTTGCGTTGGCACACGCAAAAGATGCATATGGTCGTTGGTTCTTGAACATGTTCTTCATCTGATCTCCACCAAATCATGAAGCTCCTGCTTTGTTCCTCGTGCTGACTGATGAGAGATGCCTTAATGCTCTCCTTTCAGCATGTCTCTTTCCATCGACTTCAGCTCATGTATTATGTATACGAGACTTAGAGTTTTATGAGTACCTTGAGGTTTGCAGTCATTAGTGGAAGGCTCTCTCACCATTGACAGATGGGAATACATCAATGTCTTCTGATCAATGGATCTCTCAAATGTTTGACACCAGCTCCTTTATTCACATTTGTAGAGATGTACTCAGTGCCTTGATACCTACTTTCATCATTGGTAGGTTGTCTCGCGTTTGTTAACGATATACCTCAATGACCGGTAATCAAACGATGTCTCATCGTGTTCAACCTCAACTCATTTATTCACATGATGTAGACTTGCACCATTGGCAAATTGTTTTGAAGACTTGAAGAAATCACTTTGTAGACACAACTTTCCTGAGTTGTTGCTTCCATTTCATCGAACCAGTACCTATTTGACTTCAATGATCATGGCATATTAGATTGTACTCCATGGTATACAAATATCTTCAGATTGATTTTGGGACTAGTTTCACTGGGCCTTGTTCGTGAGTATGATAGCTATTGGCATGTAAATGCATTTATATTTTCCTACTCATGGCCATGAACACTTGTTGGTATATTTTCCACATGGATCTGCATTGTATTTTTGGCAGCCATGTATGAAAAGTCAGTACATAATGTAACGAGCAATTGAGTTCATCCAGCTGGTTCTCTACCACTCCACTTCTAGGTTATTTATAATGTATTTCGGCCATCGCAGATACTCCTCTGATCTCACACATTAGGGGGCATCTATTATAGCAAGATTTGCCTCGCCATTGCTATCTTGCATGGAGGGCCTTTTTCCATTTTCCTATGCAGACTTATCAACCCCATTTTTGATAAATCCAGAGCCAAAATTATATATTTTTCCACATATACACTTCCTGACTGCTTTGCAAGGTGCGTATACGCTTGCTGCTCCACTACAGCTCGCGTATATTGGGATTTGTGCCAAAAAATACAAAATGAGGTCAGGTTTCCATGTCACGACAAATGATCTCTGATATTTGGCCTTCCATATACTGGAAACATTTTGACTCGGCCCTTTATTTGCATTTTGGAGGCTATAAGAGCACAATTTCGAGCTATGGAAAAAGAGAGAGAAAGCATTCAACTTTGAGAGAAAAGTTACTTTGGAGAAATTACTTCATATTGAGTCTGCATCCGTTTGTCCCTAAAGTCTAAACACAGTGTTCATCCCCCAAGATATTTCCTTATTGTCAAGAGGACCTCATTACCTATTTGCTATGAGCTTTCCTTTGGTGGAGGATTGAAGTGGTGGAGACCCAGTTGGAAGGAACTTGGTTTCTCAGTTTTGAACCGTGCCGACACAGAAGTCTGTAACGTTGATACTTCTGTTGATCAATTATTAATAGAAATACTCCTTTCCCATCCTGTCGATATCTTGCAAATATATGATTATTATCCATGGGCATGTTTGTAATGTTTATTAATGGATTGTGCTATGTGATGTGCTAACTCATTTTATATACTGTCACTGTATACTTGCATCACTTGTTTGTTGAGAACTTCTTGTAGGTGTAAAGCTTCGGGCAAAAGTGCTCAATGGTGGAACAAAGTCAAATGATTGGATCGAGGTAGGATTATTCCTTGTATTACACATTAGTTTATATAACACATGTTGGAATTGAGTTGATTTTTGCAGCCATACCTGTCTGTTGTGGTTTACCCTTGGCCATAGAGAGTTTTTCCATTGTAACAATATATGTATATCATGAACAAGTCAAATCATTTCTATAACATATCTAGTCCATCTGATGAGATAATCATATCTACAACAATAATGGAGGCATTTTTTTTAGTAGAAGATGATGGATGGTCAAGAGGAAGTGGTTGGTAGACTCTCTAATTAGAAACAGACGGTGGAGGAATACGTCCTACCTACTCATCTAGGTGAAGTGAAGGAAGAGGAGGAGGAGGAAGAAATACAAGTGTTTCCTGCTCATGATCTGGGTGAGGTGAAGGAGGAGGTGGAGGATGTGGAGTTGGATCATGACCACCCTTGTCAATAGATGGGGTACTATATGAACAAGTACTGGAGGAATATTGTGTATCATTGAAAACCCTCCTCACTGCTAGTATCCTAGAAGCTCTGACAATATGACACATAAGAGGAATCGTATCGCATGAAATCTCCCTCCAAATAGCCAAGAGCATAGGATCTTTCTTGATGCCTCACATAAGAACAAGGAGGACTCCCATCTCAACCAAAAGTGCATAGAGTATCTGGTATTCGGCCTACGATGCATTCTGTCGGGTATCTCCACCAGAGGACCCTGACCTGTCATGGCCTTAGGAATCATATCCTCATTGACATCTGGTGGGGGAGGAGGCATGTCCCCAATGAATGTGTCAATATCTACAAAATGTATGGTACACAATACTCATTACACAGTTTCATTAAAAAATAAAAAAAAACAAGTTAAAGAACGTGTTAGAATTAATTTTATTCTAATTAAGTAGAACAATAAAATGAAACTAGATTAATTTAAAAAAAAAACTCTAATATTACCTCTAGCATCTAGTGTGAATAGGATGTTCATAAATCCTCAGCAATCCAACATTTCATAAGGACATGACACCATCATGAACATGTGATTGGTCTCACTAGCTAGTAACCCCAATGTGTCAGTAGAAATCCTGGCCAGAAACTCCGGTTGACCCCTCTTAGGAATCATCTCGCCCCACATGTGCATTCCCACAAGAGTCATCAACCTAACAGGATGACAGACAATAGTAGGCATTTTCTCTATAAACCTCTCAAAAAATAAACAAAATAAATCTAAATCACAAGGTAAGTTCGCCCTCCCATGTATCATAACACGACATTTATCTAGAGCTATACAAAAATGCCACAAAAAAATGGCAGACCATCTAATACATCATGGCCTCTATAACAAATAATCAACACAATACAAAAGAGGGAAACTAATGCACTTCCCATCACTGGTAAAGTGTGCAATGGTCATCACTAATAGTGAGAGACACCTAACCTCCTCTACACTGAAAGAAGTGATCTGTAGTTGTCCACTGGAAACCTGAAAATTAGATGGGGAAAGTACATCAGCCCCAATATATCCTAAGAGTACATGAGTTGACTCTCTGCTACAACACCTACTGGGACATTAGGGAACTGGGGGGAATCCTCCCCTCTCCTAGATATCCCAGTGATAAAATACATATCCTCCTCAGTGGGATGGTACCACTGATCAAGAACCACATGGAAATCCTATCGATGGACATCCCTTCGATGGATCAGCTGTACCAACAAACCAAAGTGACCCTTCAGGGATGTAGCCTCCTCATAGTAATTAAAGAGACCTACATTCCTCAAGAGAACATGAGTCATTGTAGTAATAGGGTGAGGTTACAAATCCCTCTCTCTCTCCCTCACCTCCCAATCTCGTAAAACATTATACAGGTTAACCCTTTTCTCCTACTACTTCTACTTCTCTCTCCGTTGACGTCGTTGCATGATTAACATATGAAATACATCCTTCCCATGCATGAAATGTACAAAATATCTACTAATTGAAAATTTTATTTATAAATATGGAAAAATAACTTAAAAAATAAGTAAATTTCATCACTGGTGTGCCCTTAAAACAGTCAAGCACCGCACGAGGTGCGTACAATACATGTGAGCATTGTCCACAGTGTTCCCATGCAACATAATGCACTATATAAAATTTGTTTTATCATTTTATACATTGCGTTGTATAACCTTACCACACTGGTGTGTTAAGGTTATCACGTGCACCGGTGCATTAATGTTATCATACGCACCGCCTAAAATAATAACTTAAAATCCTAAAGCACCATATGTAGTATACCTAGGGAGGTAATATGGGGTACCTAGGGAGGTACACAATGGGAATGTGGTTATGTATTATTAATTGAATTCATTTAATATATGAGAATGTGGTCATTCAATGTAAGGTGGATTAGGTCCACTATATTAATAAAGGCCCACTATGGTAGTTAAATGTAATAAATGTGAGAAGGTTCCTAGGAGATAGAGAGAGATATATAAATAAGTGTAAGCAATGTAATGAAACATAGTGAAGAATATTGTCATTGTAACAAGCAAGTGTTGCTTGAGGAGTGCATTCCTTCCTTAAGGAATAATATATGGTGTTACCCTACCTCAAGGGTTTTCTGTATATTCTTGTGTTCATGTTATGGTGATTGGTTTATGCTTTATTCTCGGTCTTATTGAAGTATATTTGTAGATCTGGTATAGGTACTTAACAATTGGTATTAGAGCACATAATGTTAGGTAGTTAGAGAGGTAGTAGTGGGGGCCGAGAGGGCCCATAGTGATAATAGTGGAGGCCATTCAATGTAAGGTGGAATAGGTCCACTATATTATTAAATAAGTCCCACTATGGTAGTTAGATATAATAAATGGGTAGTTAGATATAATAAATGTAAGAGGACTTCTTAGAAAATTCAACTTCTAGAATATTCCTCCTCTAGAATGTTCTTAGGTGATGGTAGCACTATATAAAGGGGTTCAAGAAATGTAATGGGACATGAAGTGAAGTATTGTATTTGGAGCGGTAGCTCAATAGGAGGAAGCCCCCTCGAAGAGGCAAATGAACAGGAGAGGATCCTGATTCCCTTCCATAATAGGATCCATTGTATGGTGTTTCCCTACCTCAAGGGTTTGTATAATAAAGTGGTTGTTTTCTATATGGTTTCATATATCTTGTGTGGTGATTGTATTCAAATATATTTGGATATATTGTGATATTTTGTATTCAGTTATTTGGTACTTAACAATTGGTATCGGAGCACTTTCCTTGGCCAAAGAAGGGAAGAAATGTTTTCTCTTTTTGCAGAAATGTTCTAGGAAAAAAAAAAGAGGGCAGCACACTTCAGGTTCAGATCAGAAGCTTTACGAGTTGAATTTAGAAAAACAAAATGGGTATTTGAATTCCTCTCGGAAAAATACCCAATTTCAGAAAACCAAATCAGCCGAAACGGAGTTCGGGAAGTGAAGTTATGAGAATTTTAAATTCAACAGTTTTTTAGGGTTTTCCGGAAAAAGATGTGATTTTCTGTAGTAATTTATTGTTCTATTTTTTGGGTTTTTTCGTGATGGTGGAAGGACTGCAGAGTTCATACCTTTTCATAGGGTGTTCATATGGCTATTTCCTCTCAAACCCTCAAATAAATTCTACAAATAATTGAAGCATTCAAATCTCAATTGTATGACACATTGAATGCCACATTGGATGACTTTGTAGATGGCCTCACAAACGACCTCAATGATAGTTTTTGTAGTATTGAAGATTCATTAGATAGCACGCAGGATATATTTCTTATGGAGGACATCAGGGATGAATATAATCAAGAAATATATGCTTGGTGTGATTTGGAGGCTGATTGCGATGATTGGTATATGGATAGTTGTCATTTCTGGGATGACAACAACTTTCATATTTTATTTGATGATTCTAATCCACCTTCTGTAGATAGCATAAATGTGACAAATCAGGAGCCAATGATTATTACCAGTGTCCATCCTGCATATTCTATAGTGGTATTATTCCTTCCAAATTATGCTATGAACCTTTTCCACTATGTGAATGGATATTCTTATTTTGATCCACATGATAGGTTTCAGTATTTGGAGCATCATTTTGAGTTGGTTATTGGGCTCCAAAATCTTCCACGGGGAGTTCACATGAGCACTTGGACATGGGACCCGGGCTTACAATGGCGGTTGGACTACTACAGCATGGTGGCTTTCATTTCTACATGGGACCTTGGTTGTCTAGTCTTATTCAACACGATGGTCCACAATTATCCATGGGACCCTGGTATATGATTGTACATCAAGCGTTGAGGACAACGCTTTCATAAGGGGGATGGAATGTTAGGTAGCTAGAGAGGTAGTAGTGGGGGCCGAGAGGGCCCATAGTGATAATAGTGGAGGCCATTCAATGCAAGGTGGACTATGTCCACTATATTATTAAATAAGGCCCACTATTGTAGTTAGATATAATAAATGGGTAGTTATATATAACAAATGTAAGAGGACTTCTTAGAAGATTCTACTTCTAGAAGATTCCTCCTCTAGAATGTTCTTAGGTGATGGTAGCACTATATAAAGGGGTTCAAGCAATGTAATGGGATATGAAGAGAAGATTTTATTTGGAGCGGTAGATCAATAGGAGGAATCCCCCTCAAAGAGGCAAGTGAACAAGAGAGGATCCATTGTATGGTGTTTCCCTACCTCAAGGGTTTCTATAATAAAGTGGTGCTTTTCTAAATGGTTTCATATATCTTGTGTGGTGATTGTATTCAAATATATTTGGATCTATTGTGATATTTTGTATTCAGTTCTTTGGTTCTTAACACCATAAATTAAAAAAAAAAAATAGTTAAAGAGGTGCTTATAATTTCCCTACATGCACTAGCACTTTTTAGGAAAGGAGACCCACCACACCACTAATTTTTTAAAATTTATAATTACGAAACTTTGGCATTTTGTCTGTAATTGTTTCAGTAGTGCGTTCGAGTGGTTCGACTCACACCACAGATGGTGCACCCTGAAAATTTAGAGGGTGCAGCGCAACAGGATGCCACATTTTTATGGCGATGCTTTGGTCAACATTAACACATGGGGTGCATGTTTACCAATGCACCGTGTAAAATAATATATCTGATTCATGCGGTGCTTCATTTACCATAACGCCTTAGTGCGTTAATGATAATTATACGCACCGCCAAAATTAGCTATATTATTTTATGTGAGGTGTCGGTAAATGGAAGCATGAATGCATTAATGTTTACCAACACACCACCATAATAATGTGGCATTGTGTGTCGATGTGCCCTGCAAATTTTTAGGGTGCACCATTCGCGGTGCGAGCCGAATAAATCAAATGCACCTTACAGGAAAAAGAATTAAAAAAAATGGAAAATTAACTAAATTTTTAATTTTAATCCACTAAAAGCTTAAGTTAAAAAAACCAAATTTTCCCATCGTTTGGAAAGATTCAAAAGCCACAGACATAGCAATAGATGGAAGTAAGGAAAGCAAGGGAAGCACCAACGAAAAGGCATTTCAGAGAGGAAAATTTTGCAACGGTGCTTGAGATCTCTACAACACTGAAAAGGGTAAAAATTTATTTTACGGTCAGTAATTGTTTTTATTTAAACCTTTTTCTGGTGCGTGTTGGTGTAGTTATATGTATAATATATTACCAAACATAAATTATCAACCATGATTCGTAATCAATAGAGTTGTTACACTATATGTGCCAACAATAGGTGGTTTATCTATGTCTGATGAGTATAACCTAAATAAGAAAACAATCTAAAAACCAACACTCTGTTTTCACACTTCAAAGATAACATTGTTCACATAATTAAAAAATTAGAAAGAAAAAATCATAGACAATCATGTGATTTAATCTCTTTCTGAGGTGACTAATCTGTTCATTGTAGGCTCATGAAGAAGAAAGATGAACTTTGACTCTGTCCCCTCTAGCATCTATACTAACAACAATTAACACGTTGCATATTCTCAAAATAAAGCATCAATCAATTCAAGAAGAAATAATTGGTAGAGGAGGACACTCCATTGTAGGTGCATGTAGGGTGAGAGATAGAGGTATTAGTTATACCTATATTCACAAGATGTAACTTAATTAATTTTGAAAGGAAATTATAAGTGGAAGAGAGAAATTCATTACATGCTCGTGTAGGATGAGAGATGGAGGCTCCACTTGAGACTAATTCTTGGAAGATAACAATAATCATTAGAATATCTAATCTAGCAAATGACACACACATAAATAAAAACTAATCAATCATGAATCGTTTCACTCATACCATACACAATATTATTACTCACTCAATGTCTTCAAATTCATCATTGAAACATAACATGACTGAAGTTAAATGCTATGATTAAATACAAAATTATTCTATTCACACACACACACACACAAAAAAATCCAGAATTATATTTACAAATAAAATACAATGAAGCTTACCTTGATTGGGTCGGTGGGCCCTTTCCATACCAACAAAGAAGCTTAAGAAACACTTACAGAGAATAATATTGTAACATACACATGAAATCCATGAAATGCAACTTATATCATTACTTGAGAAGTAGGTGTACAATCAACAATCTTCAAAAATCAAAACTACAACATAACAATTTCTTTCCTTCAAGAACCAATCTTACAGCATAACAATTCCTCTTCTTCTCCTCAGACCTATGAGGTATTATTTATACATTAAATCCATGGAGGAATGGATGAAACTGAATCCCCAAACTCAAAAAACAATTTTTACAATTTTAGGATAAATCCCCAAAATCTGGGTTTTTCATCAATTTGGGTAGATTCGAGTTAGAGATCTAGCCACATCTTCTACATAAATTCGAATTTTGGAAAAGTGTCCACTATTTACTCAATTTTTCACATTCTAGACAAAACCCATATTGTAGAAATTCTAGATCTGATGCCATCTGCACAGAAATCGAGACACAAGTTGGAAGTTTGAGATTTTTGCTAATTTTTGCATAATAATTCCCCCTTATTTGGATATCCACACATGTGATATGGGTGAATTATTCCCCATGTGTCTACATGTAGACGTCACTCTGGACAAAACCCATGTCCTTGATTTTCCTCTAGAAGCTTTTCAAATTTTCGAACTATATCTGGTATCGGATGAGCACATAAATAGGTACCGAACGAGCACACGATTGGTACCGAACAAGATGAGTATTGGATGAACGCCGAAATAGGTACTAGATGAATAGGGTTTTTTTTTCATAAGGTATTCTTATATCACTCAAAGTAATTAGAGAGCTTTAAACATCAAATATTCAATCCAAATCATTAATAAATAATCATAAACCATGATTAAACACAAGTTACTTCATATGTACACAATAATTGCTAAATACATGTCTGTTGAGGAAAATAGAAACATAGTGCATATGTATGAGGAAAAATTGGTCAGGATATGGGACAAGATAAGGAAATTGTAGGTGACAAAAATGAGGCTCAACAATGCGCTCGATTAATAGACGTATCGATGCATCGGTATTTATGTAGTGCACCGAGATATATTATTTTACAAATAACCCTACCATGGTGCGCCCTTTTAGAGTAGCAATGCTCATCGGTGTGTATGTATACTACGGAGTGCACCAGAGTATATGTTTTTGAACTAATCCTACAATGGCGCGTAATTTTTTTTATTTAACCCTATCACTGTGTGCTTGATTATTAGACGCACTCGTGCTTTCGTTTTTACGTATCACACCGGATTATACTTTTTTAAAGAAAACCCTACCACGGTGCACCCTTTTAGTATTATATAAGAATTGGTGTGTTTAGCTTAAATATACACACTAGTATTCTTTAAAATTTATTTGAACTTTTATTTGCACATAAAATAATATATTCATCTTAAATTATCTTAGAATAGTATAGTCATCATAATCACACACGATTATTAATTACCAACTAATATAGATTAGAAATTTCCAGTAATATAGATTAGAATTTTGCTAGACTGGTCATGTTGTAGACTAAAGGATTTGGTGAACTCTCAACTATATTATGAATGGTCAATGATTATATATTAGGATTTTGAGAGACAGTTGTTATGAGGAAAATATCTCTATGGATAGGGCAAACCAAAACAAATGAAATGACACCCAGAAATAAACTCTAATCTTAGGTATGATATATAAAGGAAATTCTAACAAGAGAAGGCTATAAGCCTACCTCGTCCGGATGTTCAAAGAAGACCATTGTTGAGCACGTGACCCAATGTTTTATACCTACAACTTGTTCTCAACAACCATGATATGCAAGCATGTGGTAATGATATATAATGTTAGCATATAAATCAACACAATCCATTAACATACATAAAAAATACACCCATGGAAAGAAATACAAATATTTACAAGATATCAATTGGACGAGAAAAAAATATTTCTATTAATGTAATCAACATAAGTACATAGGTGAAAAACTTTTGTAATGACACATATCAGAACCGAGAAACTAATTCCCTTCAGCTGGGCCTCCACCACTTCAATCCTTCACAAAGGAAATATCACAAGTAGGAGTCAATGAATTTCTCCATCACAAGATAGGAAGATCTTGGGGGTTGAACACAAGAAGTTCAAACTTTCAAGGACAAAGGAATGCAGACTCAATTGAGGTGAAATTTCTCCAAAGTGTCTTTGTTCTCAATGTGATGAATCCCTCAAGGCTTGCATATGGCTCAATTTATAGCCCCCAATTGGAATTGAAGGGTCGAGTCAGAGTGTTTCCAGTATATGGAAGGTCAAGGATCATGGATCATGTGACATGTCATGGAAAACCCAACATATTTTTTTTATTTTTTGAGCACCAAACCCGATGTACATAGGATGTAATGGAGAAACCCATGTATATGTGATTTGTCTAATGGCTAGGTCGTGTATATGGAAAAAATGTGTATTTTTATCTCTGGAGTGAAAAAAATGGGAATTTAAGTCTACATAGGGAAATGGAAGGCCATCAAAGAAAGATGTATGGAGTGTGGAAAAATATGCTATAAAAGATACCCCCTAATGTGTGATGTCATAGGATTATCTGTGATGGTGGAAATATATTATAATTCCTAGAAGTGGAGTAACGAAGACTCAGCTGGAAGTACTATTTACTCATGAGAATATTACAATTCATATTGAATTTGTACACATGGATACCAATCTGAATCACACCGTAGATCCATTTGGATATATATCAAAAATTTGTTCATGGCCATGAATAGGAAATACAAAGTGGGCATATGTCGTAGGATTTCATAGTCACGAACAAGACACATTGGAGTCCCGTATCAAAATAAACCAAAGATACCTATATACAATGGATTACAATCTGATCTCCCATTATCACTGAAGTAATATAGGTATTGGTTTGATGAAAGGAAGCAATAGATATGGGGTGTTTCTACTGTAAACTAGAGGTCTTCTACACTATCCGTCAAAGGTGCAAGTCTACATTATGTGAATAAAGAAGTTGAAGTCATATACAATGAGACTTAATTTGATTATCGGTCATTAAGGTATACCGTTAACAAGAACGAGACAACCCATCAACAATGAAAGTAGGTGTGAAGGAACTGAGTACATTCAACAAGTGTGAATAAGGGTGTTGAGGTCAAACACTTGAAGAATCCATCAATCAAGAAACATTGATGTATTCCCAACTATCTATGGTGGGAGAACCTACCACTGATGATTGCAAGCCTCTATGTACTCATAGGACGCTAGATATCGATTCCAGAATAGATGAGCTGAAGTCGATGGAAGGAGACCCACTGGAAGAAGAGCATTAAGGAATCTATCATCATCCATCGTGAGGTACAAAGAAATATCTTGATAATTAGGAGGATATCGAATGAATAGGATTTTCACAAACCAATGACCATGTGCATCTCTCACATGCACCAAATGCAAGTAGTACATGAAAGAGACCGTTTGAATAACATCCAATGAGGAAGATTGCAGAAAAAGGTGAGGAAACCACCAATAGGGCTAATGGAATCCAAGAAACTACATGAATCCCAATGTGTGAATAGATTTCTTGTCATCGAAAAAAAGGGAAACCCCCTAACAACGACCAATGAGGAGATGTCATCTGTTGGGTTCAAGGTTACCTACCAATGATGAATCTAGGCCCAGGGTGCAAGGTAGGATAATAACTTCACGTGATTATGAGATACACTAAGGGTATGGCTGACATACAAAGTCAATATTTCTAAGGAATAGCTGACACAGGTTTATACATCCTTTAAACAAGAACATGAGATAGATGGATAAATCATTCAACATAGACTTAACATTGATCATTGAAAAATGTTTGTGACGCAGCAGAAATCAACAAAATATCCATAGGGACTGGAAGAGTAACCAGTCGGAGGAGTAGACTCTAACTTACGAGCTCCCCCGGGCCATATTTTGGTTATGTGGAAACAGGTTAGTCAACACAATAGGATATTGTGCAATGAGCCTCAAGGAATCCTTAATTTTGCACCACAAGTGGGTAAGGTGATCATCTTTAAAATTTTTATAGGGAAACTTCACCTTCCTCTTTTATTTATTTCCCTCACTAGCATTATTATTTGATTTATCATTATTATTTTCATCCTTTTATTTATTATTATTCTTCCCACCCTTATGATTATTACCATGTCCTTTCCTCTTGTTCCCTCTGGGTTGTTGGTTACCATTTGGTTTTGATGACAATTGTACATAATGCACATTTATCGATGGGGTGGTGGAGGAAAAATCCATAGCTTGTCCTACTACAGACTGATTAAGAGATATATCTTTCAGTTGGTTCATCACCAGCTCTATAGTCTTAGCATTTTCAAAGCCTATGATTCCATCAACATGAGGCCCATGATTTTGTCTAGGATCATAATTTCACTGCGGTGCATCAAGTAGAATTTCGTAAAGCATCTCAGATTGAGCATATATAAGGTCCAATTGTTGGGATTTAAAGATGGATTCTTCCTTAGTTGTCACTCCAGATGTAGAAATATCCTTCGAAATGTAAGGCTGCAAAGACTTGAGGAACCATTCCAACAGAAACTCTGGAGGAATGTATACTTTAATCAACCTCTTACATCTACACCACTCCTGGATATGATCAGAAATATGGGTGGATTTATCTTGCCAAATATTCTATAAGAGTTCTATTTTGGCATCGTAACAAGCCGGTCATTGGAAGTGATTGAGAAAAACCAAGACCATCTGAATGAAAGTTCTGTAGGTTCCCCCAGGTATCTCAATGTATCAATTCATGGTGAACCCGATGAGGGTGCATTGAAATATCCTCAAACAAATAGAATCGTCATTAAGAAAGTTAGATGATCACCATAGGTGAAAATTAGTCATATTTCACCCAGGTCCTCACCATTATTTCCTTACAAATTTGAAATGTCAGAAGGAATATTGGTGGGGATAGGGGGCCATGATGGATCGAGACACTTAGGGTCATTCATCAATTTTGACAAATCTAGCATATTTAGCGTGGCTAGAAAAGGGAGTTGGGGTTGCAGTGTCGGGGCCCATGCTCCCAGAAAAGACTAGTTTTGTGAGATCA
>ML829679.1:28536-58922 GCA_009831015.1 Picea engelmannii
TGGCCAAGTATCACTTTTGAATCTTGATTTTGAGGCGGTTCTGCTAGACAATATTTATTCTGTTCAATCTCCCAAGTTTCGGCTCTTCTGGGTATGAAAAATTATTTTAGGTAGTTCTCTGATATTTCTTCTCTACAATTCCACAGGTCTGATCAAAATTGGATATGCCAAGTGGAATTTACAGTAACTTCCTCACAACTTGCCGATTTTTGGCCTTTCGAGGAGATCTCACTTGTATAGCATGCCCTGCACAAAATAATTGATATCAAATTCTGAAACTCGCACCCAAAATACTACAGACTGTCCATGATCCAATGAAACCATTCCAACTTAATTTGGATACTCTATCAAGAATTTATGATTGTTTTACTTGGAACACCTTCTTGAGACTAGTCAATAGGACTAGTCAGATACCCTATCTTACACAAGGTGTATCTACAAATTTAAGATGACCCAGAAGCTGAATGTCTTACCACAAATACCTTACTATTTTTTGTAAATTGCCTCCAAAGTTCAGGGTCTGAAACGTTACATAAAAGTTTTAATAGAGAAAATTCTGCAATGACTCATTTCAGGATGATTCCAAAACCCTATCTTGTACAAGATGTATCTCCGAAAGTATAAGGCCTTAGGAGATTAATTTTGAACCCAACGTACCTTGATCCGTCTACTAAATATCCTCCAAGTTGTTCCTTCTGAAACATTGTAGAAAAAATGTTATAGCGAAAATTCCACGGTGTCTCAGATGTAGTAGTGAAACCACAAGACCTTGAGCTCTGATACCATATGTTAAGAACCAAACATCAATATAGCATAGAAAAACCTCAGGAAAAGTAATCAACGCCTTGAAAAAGAGATAATTTCATATAATAAGCCTCTTCGAGGGGGGAACCTCCTTTTACCCCACTTAAATGTTCAAGTACAAGATGATTCAAAATGAAAATGTCTCCTTGGTATATATAGGAGACTAGGAGGTATAATTACAACTAATGGCCTAAAGTTGACATAAATAAAATAACATTACCAATACAATATGCCCTAATTAAGGGGTAATGAGCCAATATTAGGGCTTAACAATCGACCTGGTTGGTAGAATAGTATCCTCCTCCCAACTAATTCGTAAAAGGTTGTAAGGGCATCATAGAAGCCGCTTGCGAAGAGAAAGAGACATTATAAGGATTACTCATATGAGGATAAGTGTTGCCCTGGATGAAGTAAATTCATGTAGGGGGTTTCCCATACTATAAAAATGACCCCCTCCATATGGAACACTAGAGGATAGATGGGGGTTCACCATAATAAAAGCATTCGTAGGAATAGACAATGTGGAAGAAGGAATGTCAGACGAAATATGAGAAGTAGAAGGACCGCCCATTTCAACACTTCCTCCGATAAAAGTGAAGCTAAGATTGAGTCTAGAGGAAGGATGATTACAACCTCCTACCATAGGATTTGATTAAGGGATATGACCCCCACCAAATGAAAAAGGAGAATGAGGCATCATGCCCTTAGACCCAAAACTAGGATTCACATAAGATGATGAAATAGAGGATGACAAGTGTGAAGTCATGTTTGAAATACCAAACAAAAAAGGATTAGTGGATGAAGTTATTGACTATGTACTATGATTCGAAATACCACTTGGAAATAGAAAAGGATTTGTTCCCACAGGATGAGCAGAGACCATGGGTTGGGTAACATTAGATGAGGTAGCCTCTGACATCCAAACCATTGACGACAAGGTGTTCAAGGGGACCCCACTAATCACAAAGGATATGGGAGTCGAAGAGATTCCCGAGATATTCATGTATGACTCAATACTCATGGTAGGACAATCATGAGCTTGGGAGGTGGATATATATGTACCACGCTTATTAAATCTACACATTTTAGGAGGTAGCTTCAGTAAAGGATCAAGATGTGGTGGTAGATTCAAAAGAAAAATAAATCGGCGAGGAGGTTGTTATCACTCCACGATGACTCAAAAATCGAGATACAATACAAAATCCTAAGGCTGAATAATAATCGTAGAGAACACTCCTAAATAAATATAAAGGCCAACACACACAAACAGGATATGATGGTTGAAAGTGACCTCCTAAACTAAACTAGGTATGCCTCTCCCAAGAGGGGCCTAAGACTCCGCAACAATAGAGTGGAGATATCATAATCAGTTATAAGGACCCTCATAGGCTTCATAGCGTATTTGGTTAGATCCCTCTGGATAGGAAATCCTCCATAAATTCTATGTGATTTCTGATCCTTATCTGACCCAGGGTACCTGCAGAATAACCTATGCAAGTAACCTATGTGGCTACCTATGTCAAGCAACTAAAGTCACCACAATATAACCAATTCTCATGAGAATAGTTGCAAGTATGGTCCACCATATGGGAAAGGTATAAAAGCTCAAAAATTTGAATGCATTGCCTCTCATGGAGGCAAAGGCACTAACAAGATCCCCATATATGAATAGAATCCTAGAAATATATTTGAAGTTAGGAAGGTATTAGAGGAATATCTCTACAACCAACTTCATGTGACCTCGTTCTTAAATCCGGTGTGAGTGGAGCCTCCTAAGGACACCAATTATATATTGGGCTTCACCACTCCCTGGTCAAACACATACGTTTAAGTTTTATAGACTTGGAGAAGTTTACTCACAAAATCCTATTGCAATGCCCTAGGTCCTATACTTGTTTGTGTACCTTGAAAAATAAAATCGTTTCTAATCAATTTTAATTATTCAATGTTAATTTTAATGGCTTATTCTTACTCAAGAGGTGCGATCGTGAAAATGATGGTATCATGACTCAGAATATATAAAAAGAAGAAAATATAAAAACACTACTAAGTACTAGTCTTGATTTTCAATGAGATGGTATGCTTCTAAATTTTGTTCCTAAGATGCAATCTCTACAATTTAAATGAAATGCAATCTTTCCTAATATGCCAAAACTAATGAAAAATATCCAAAAGTGCAAATTCCATAAGTAAAATGCAATTTTTTTTTTTTTTTGTATTTTTGATATAATGAAAAGAAAATGCAAGGACTGAATAACAACCTCACAAGAAAACCCTACTGCAAGAAAAAAGAGACAAGCCAAGAAGGATACCAAGCAACAACTACCCAGACCAATATGCAAGGATAACAAATGAGAAAAATGACAAGAAAGGAGTTCACCCAAAGAATTCACCAATAAATCCACTTGTTATCACCGTGTAGGCAATTAATAGTCAGAATAGGGACCCAAGAAGTCTCAACAACCAAAATAACTCACCCAACGATCAATAAACTCAGCCAAATAGACTCAAAAAATAGTGTACGCGATTGTTTTGAGAACAAATCGCGTATGTACACACCCTGAAGAACCCGTGTATGTATGCATTTGTCAAGGGAAAATTTGTGTATGTCAAAGCAGACATTGCCAAGGCAAGGGTTAGGCCAAGAAACTCAGATAGAAGGAAAAATATAGGTTTTCAAGTAACAAACGAGAGAGAAACTCAGGAAAACCGAGACAAAATAAAGGATAAAAACACCCAATACCCCCAAAAAGGAGATCTCCCAAGGGAGTCGCCAATTTTGTTACAAGGAAAATCTCTCTATGGCTAGGGGAAAACCACAACAAATGGAACGACAACCCAAAATAAAATATAATCTCAAATATGTTATATAAATGAAATGCTAACAAGAGAAGTCTATAATCCTACCTCATACAGATGTCCAAAGAATACCAACATTGAGCATGCGACCCAAAGATTTATACCTGGAACTTGTTATCAACAACCAAGATACGCAAGCATGTGGTAATGATATATAAAGTTATCATATAAATCATCATAATCCATTAACATACATAAAAAATACTCCCATGGAAAGCAATACAAATATTTGTAAGATATCAATTGGATGATAAAAGAGTATTTTTGTTAATGTAATCAACAAAAGTACATAGGTGACAAACTTCTATAATGACACATATTGGAACCGAGAAACTAATTCCCTCCAGCTGGGCCTCCACCACTTCAATCCTCCACAAAGGAAAGCTCACAAGTAGGAGTCAGTGAAGTTCTCCATCACAAGATAGGAAGATCTTGAGGGATGAACACAAGAAGTTCATATTTTCAAGGACAAAGGAATGTAGACTCGATTGAGGAAAATTTTTCTAGAGTGTATTTTCTCTCAATGTGATGAATCCCTCAAGGCTTGGATATGGCTCAATTTATAGCCTCCAAATGGAATTGAAGGGTCGAATCAGAGTATTTCCATTATATGGAAGGTCAAGGATCATGGATTACGTGACATGGGATGGAAAACCCGACATATTTTTTATTTTTTTAGCACCAAACCCGATGTACATGGGATGTAATGGAGAAACCCGCGTATACGTGAGCTGTCTAATTTCTAGGTCGTGTATATGGAAAAAAATTATGTATTTTTATCTCTATAGTGAACAAAAAAGGGGAATTTAAGTCTGTAGAGGGAAATGGAAGGCCATCAAAGAAATATTCTTGGAGTGTGGCAAAATCATCTATAACACCTCCCGAAAGGTGTAGGGTGCGATGATCACCAGAAATCTAAATTTTGCAAGTTTGAGATCAATTATCACCCCTCCAACAAGGTTCAGGGTGTAATAGGAAAAACAATATTTCCCTCCCCTTGCAATGAAACCATCGTCTTCCAACACTCGAAACAAGGTTCGAGCTCTTCCAACACACCAATCTTCTAATGACTCTCTTAAACTCATGCAAATCTGCTCAACTCGGATTACCTTCTCTGATACCACTTGTTGTGTAGCGAAAGCGTAAACTAAACATGATTAAAAGGAAGAAAATTACAAGACAACAATCACACACAAAGAACACAGTGAATTTACGTGGCAAAACCATTCAAAAGGGAAGCATCCATGAGGTAATAATAATCACTATTCTTATTGTGCAGGGGAGAATTACGACATCCAAACACAGGCTTACAACCGTTCCTTAAACACATACAATCTACCTCTATGCGCTTACATTAATATTTAACATCTCTTCCACAGTTACAATTAATGTGCACCTAACCATATTATATTTTTAGTTGATTTGTTCAACTAAAACTAGAATAATAGGAGCCAAAAAATATTCCCAAGTTCATGGGAAATTGGTTGGCACCATTTCAACACACCATATCCAAGGGCCAATTTGCGATCAATGTCACAATCAAACTTTCATTTCTGTCTTACACTTATTTGATAATCCAAGCAATGTGAACCGATATTTATTATATGCAAGTTTGTTTTGGATACAATTAAATGAAATAAGTCGTCAATTGATGGTATATTCTTGGTGTCTCTTCATTGAACTAAGCTTAAAATTGTGTCTAAACACTGGCCATATAGAGTTACTACAACATTGATATTCAAATATACACGTATGGAAAATGCAATATTTAAATGATAAATATGTTAGTTTGGTGATATTCTATGGTTCTTTCGTGGCATTAAATTTTCACATGACATGCAATGTATATTAAATGACTTGAAAGGTTCCACTTATCCTTGTTGAAGACACACAGTTCTGAGCCCTGGTTGCTAATATTGTCTCTGCATTTATTTTGTGACTTGAACTCTAAACTATGCCCTAATATCTAACTTCACAGAGTTACCATATCATTTATCCACCTCGTTGTTGTGTGATATGAAATCTTTGCATGTAGACTAAATTTACACCTTGCACCATCATTGAAATCACATAGTTGGAATTATTACACATTGACATGCATGAGTTATACTGCATGCATGGGTTTATTTGATTCAAATTTGTCGATCTATTTAAGTCTGCTACAATGGTAACCTAACTTGTGATATCCTTACTGGAAGTGACATATGTTTGGAAAATTATATATGGGATAAAGATTGAAAGACTGTTAATACATGATTTACATATTTAGTGGTAGTCTTGTTGACAATTTATATTTGTTACCCCTTTACTATGCATTTTTTTACATTATTACAACAACATCATCTTTTATGATTCATGGCATTTTTACTTGGGACACATTAGTATCATATACACTTGATCTAAACGATATTGTTGATGTTTCCCTATAAATTTTGATTTCGAGCAACACATTAAATTTGTTACATCAACAAAATGATACATGTCTTGATTTGAAGGTACAATGTTGTTGTAATGATTATGTGTTATTGTTGGTTTATGCTTCATTTTACTGCACACATAAATTGTTGGCCCATTAAATGGTGTTTCTCATCAAAATTATATTGTAAATGGACATGTTTCTCATTGAAATGATAGTGTAAATGGAAATATGTTTACATCTAGCCTATTCCTATTCTTATTAAACATTGCATAAGTATTTCAAAATCAGGAACACAACATTGATTGGATTTTCTTGCAAGTTGTTCTTGTACTTTTAATGTTGTACCTCCCGTATCATTGGTCAATTGGTCCATTAGATGTTCCTTGTGAATTATATTTGGTCATGACCTTAAGAGCCATCACTTTAAGAAGTCAACCATAGGTCAACTTAGTCATTTCCAATATTTTCCTTAATTACAATGATAGGACTTAGTTGGCCATATAGGAAAAAACCTCCTTAGGTTAGAGACCCTAACCTAGAAGAGTATAAGCAAGCCCGCTAGGTGACAGTGGGAAGTTTGCTTGTTTCATTACCCCAAGTTCCTCCTCACAGCGTGAGACTTTCCATGTATGTGAGTTTGAATAAAAATAGGGCTTTCTTGCCATGATGATTATAGACCATCCACAAAATTGATCTAGGTGGATACTGGTGGCCACCCACTTGTTCTACTAATTAAGAATGATGCCACATCTTGGAACGTTTTCTACATTTTTCATGTCCCAAAATTTCGAGGTCGTTTTGAGGCCCTAAATGACGTTTTTTTGGAATGAAAACACCCAAGATGTAGATAGAGATAGATATTGGGTCATTTATAATGTGTACTTCTTGGCTATACCTTTCCAACGGGTTATCGAGTGCTCCAAAAATGGAGATCATATGCAAAAGTTACACCCCTAGGAAGTTGGCATTTCAACTAACTATATCGAGCCCACAAACCTTTTGGTGTTTCATATTCTGGGGGTTTAGGGTTTTCTCACTGATGCTTTATGTTAAAATGCCTTTTTGGTATTTTTTTAATCATCTTCATGTGAATGATCATAGCTAAAACATCTCTCCTTTCACGGATAAGCTACCACCATTGTAGCTAGATTGTGTACTTTGCATTTTACAATATTTTGTATTCCAAACAATCTGTTGGCCCTTGACCAAGTTTTTGGAGATCCTTGGTCAAGTTTTGCATTTTGGGACTTCGACATCCTGTCAAATATGGAGTGTAAGATGAAGCAGAGATCGAGGGATCACGACCCCTTTTTGGGATTTGGGAATATGTAACAGGAAAGGGATGTCAGCCCATGGGTTTACCCAAGTTTAGGCCTATTTTTGTAAAGTATAAATAAGTAGCTATGTGACATAAGTAGAGAGGTCGATAAGCTAAGAGATAACTGCAAGTATGGTTTGTAGATGCTCTCTGCATATTGTGAGAAACTGTAGAGCTAAGTGAAAGTGGTTGTAACAGACTGTGAAAGGCTTTGTGCTAGACCTAGCTCGGGGAAGGAGGATCTGGAGAGGTGCGCATAGATCTCTTGTCCTATGCAGAGTAGGGATTTTGTGGCTCTATGTATGTAGATGACTGATCAAAGATAATAAAGAATAAGAGTTGGTGGATGTAGCCCCAGGGTGGGGGTGAACCACGTAAATACTGTGTTATTCTACTTTGTGTGATGTGTTGGTGCATTTATGTGTTATTTGCTAAGTGCTTGATATAGATAGATAGATAGATCTGTTTATGCTTTGTGCTTATGATGAATTTGGATGTTAGATCTGATATAGGTGAATGTTCTTAGTGCTTGAATCTGTTAGATATGATCTAATTATTTATGCTAAGTGCTTAAATACATTAGATCAAGGTGAATGTTGCGATGCTCTATTTTATTTGTGAAGTAGATATTAGGTAAATAATGATGAACTAATGGTGCTAAGTTCTCTATTAAGTTTTTATAATCACATATTTGTGTCCCAGATAAGGTTGCAGACACCTGATTCCTGCAACCACCCCTGCCTCTACCTCGGGTGAGACTTCATCTGCCTCGTAGGTGTTGTTGAAAGGGCCGATAGTTAGGGTTTTGTTGGTGTGTTGTTGTAGCGTTGAACCCTGGGTTTGCCCCTGTGCCAACAAAGGGTTCCGTTTTCGAGACTGAAACTATGATTGTTGGGAACTGAGGAAGAAGAAGCTTTGTGCAAAGATCCAACCTGAAAGCTCTGTGCGTAGATTTGTTGCTCTAGTGAGAAGTACTCTACTTAGTTTGAAAATATATGTGCCAGGAAAAGGAACCTGATCTAAAGAAAAGAGGTAAGATCTGAAAGATTTTTTCTCTGAGAAGAAAAAAGTGAGACTTATTGATTAAAAGAGGTAAGATCTGGAAGCTTTGTGCTCTGATAAAGGTAAGAATATTGAAAAGTTCTAGATCTGAAATTTTTGTGCTCTGTAGAAGTAAGATAAGTGGAAATTTTTTTTTCAACAGTATGAATCTAGGTATGTTTGATAGATTTTGTCCTATCTTGAAAACTAGGGTATTAATAGATGACAGAAGATTTGATATGATTAGATCTGAAAAGAATAGTGAAAAAAATGTTATACCTATGCATAGAAAGAATGTTTGGACTAATAAGTGTATGGAGGACCCTAGAAGGAAATGTTTGCAGGTTAGCTACCATGATCCTAGCGCATAGTACAGGAAAGGCTCGGGATCATTTAAAATAAAGAGAGGATTGACCCTTTGTTATAGTTGCAGAAAACTAGGACATCTTGCTAAGGAATGCCTTGGGAGAAGACCTAGTTGTCTTTGTTGCAAAGCTATGGACCATGAAGTATTGGATTGTCCTAGAATGATTGCTAAGCTTGAAGAAATGAACATGATACAAGAAAACCCTAAGGCAGATCCAAAAACTAAGATTATGACATAATCCCAGAAAGAATCAGAGAAAGTATTGCTACAGATGAAAGATACCCTGAATGACCTCTGACATGTCAGATTATCAGAGATCTTCAAAGAAAAAGAATGTCTTGAATCAAGAATAGGAGACTTCGACATTGATTGTGTTCTAGATGAGGAAACACAGGTGAATATTATGACAGAGAGAACTTGGGAAGCTATAGGGAGACCTGCTATGATTCCTTCATTAGGAGGAATAAACTGTTCAAAGGAAAGTTGATAAACCTATGTGGAAAGCTCGCTCGAATACCTATGAATGTCAATGGAACTTCCACAGAGGAAGATTTTGAGATTATTAAATTTATTGAGAACAGTGCCCCATTTACCATGCTACTAGGAAAACCTTAGATTGAAAAAGATCATGCTAGAAGGCAAGAAGAAGAAGAAGTTTTAGAGCAGAAGAAGAAAGAGTTAAAAGAATTGATGACTAGAAGGATCACACACTTGATTGAAGAACAAAAGAATAGATCGAAGCTATTTAACACCAGAGACCCAGATGTTGAACTTGTAAGAACACTAGAAGACCCACGAAATATTGAAGTACCTATTCCAGATAAAGAAGAAGGATCACCCTCGAATCTTAGGAAAGCATCTCAACAACGTGAAGTACCTATGCCAAAAGAAGATAAGAATCAGAATGGAAAAATGCCTATCGAGATGAAGCTCACTAGGAAGAAGGCTAGAAATCTTAGTAAGAAGAGAGATAAGATCGACAAGTTGCAGAAGGGTCCAGAGAGAACCTCACAGAAGGGAAATTTGCAAAATTAGAGCTTCGTCAGGATATCAAAACAACGACACATGGCACTTCTCCATGGTGAAGAAATATAGTTGTTGAGGACATTATAATTGTTAGACCAACGCTCCAAATGGGTAGACAGACATTTATGGACAGACAACTTGTCATCCGACCGTTGGGACCGTACCATAACAGACATAACAGAGTTAATACCCATTGTCGAGTTATCTATTTATCCCATCACGCCATGGACCGAGAACATTTATTCCAACTGAGAGTTTGAGCCCGTAGACTAAGTTGATTTTTCACAATGATCATCATTCTCTTTCTCTCTATCCCATTACTGTGTCTAAGTTACTCCCTGAACCCATGATTGTTAACCCTGAGTGTGTATGTCAGACGAGTTGAGAATTGTAGATAAAGTTGTTGAATAAGTTCTAATCAACCTCATGATTGAGAGAGTCATGTCGATGTCTAAAATTGTACAAGTATCATCGACAAGAGGACTACTAGCCTCTTAGTCCACTGCTCGTGGAGCCGGACCATCCCAACCATCTGATGAAAAGTGAACCAAGAATAGGGATGATCTAGTGAATTCCAAATTGATCCCGACCATATTACCCACCTATATTCCACCTCTGAGTGGCACAGTAAATTGAGATAGTTTTCCCATAGATTTAGAATACACCTTGGTTATGGCGTACCTCCTGAAGGGGATACATGTAGTTCGAGCAGACCAAGATAAAATTGCAGCGTTGAAGTTTAGTGACTTCAACCTTGGATATAGCAAAGTCTATAACATGCTCACCCCAGATAAGTACTTGACCAGAACTAAGGGGAATAATTTGAACATAATACCCTAGTCATGGACTATGAACCTCACGCAGTCCACCCTACTAAACATCATGAAGATTCCTCACTTCGGATGACACCAGGAGGTGAATGCATGTGTCAAGTTGTTGTTGTCTTGTTACCATGGCAGATATTTGTGGATAAACCATCATATAACAGTTGATCCAATGCTGATCAATCAGATCATAGGGTTGAGTATGCAAGGACCTGATCCACAAGAGTTTTACCCCATAAAATCCATGGATCGCACCCTAGCACAAAAGATCAAGGACACTTATGGAAATGTCGAGAAGGGCACACGAGGCTACAAGGTAGCTTCTATCTAGAGTGGCATAGTGCACCTCACCTATCATTTGATTGCAGGGAAGTTAGTACGAAAGAACTGACACACCCAATTCGTTGTTTTTGTAGTCGACCTCACAAGGAAGGGTGTGAAAGGCCTTCAGATGAACTGGGTGAAGTACCCGGTGAACTAGTTGGAACTTGATTGCAAAGAAGCACAGGATCAAGGATATGAATTTCATTTCAGCTGTCTCTTGATACTTATAGCTTTTATTTCCTGAGAGATGCTGGAAGGTACGACCTTCTCGGACATTGATCCTTTTGAACCACTAGCCACGAAGTTTAGTACACAATGGTACTCAAGCGACATGAATAAACAGTGGAAGTCAAATGTTATTTTTCATACCTACTACAATCAACTAAAGATATCCATACAATCCAAGCCTCACATGACTCCAGACACTCTACACTAGTTCAGGCCTTTGATGAAGTTTAGCATAGATCATCATTTTATTTACATCATAGCATGCATCGACGAAAACAAGAAAAAGATTCAATCCTATTATAAGCTGACGGAGGAGGACTTGGAGGAGATCACAAAGGACTGGTTGGAAGAATTCCTTATTCCAACAGACCCTGGAGAGATATCTGACATTAATAGCCCAGAAACAATGCAGGACACACTCGGACCAAGCAAAACAAAGAAAGTCGAAGAGGTCCAAGAATTAGACTGTGCATCCATGAAGACTGCTTCCATATCACCAGAGAAAGGAGGTGATGGAGAAAAGTTAGATGACAAAGAAGTTGATCATAAGGAAGGAGATGAGGTTGATCCCCTAAAGAAGTGGAAAGGTTCGCCTCTGAAACCTTCCTCCTAGAAGAAATTGAAGGCCACCATGACCAAGATGCAGACCTCCCTCACCTCCGGTGACTTCAACTTCCTCATAGCAGCCATGCAAGATGCTTCACTAGAAATAACATAGAAACAAGAAACAAAGCAAGAGGATATGTATGATCAAATTGAGACTGAACTCTGAGGGGTACAACAGGCCCTACAGTCTAGCCGCGTAGTCTCCACTGCATCCGGAGAACCAGAATTGGCAGATGATCCAGCTCAACTCCACCGCCTAGTTGATAAAGTCGAAGCTCGCCTTCGACGAGCGCAGGAAGAAACAACTCAAGCGACCTAGGATTTGACACAAGTACAAGAATTACTCGTAGAGAAACATAGTGCGACAACACAGGAAAAGCCTGCTCTCCAAGTAAATTTTTATGAAGAAAAAGAACAACTATAGCAAGAAAAGGAACAATTGCTCACAGAGCAACTCGAAGTAAAAGAAGCAGTCAATAGAGCACTTCGCTCTATGATAGTCTTAGAAATCAAGGAAGAAGACTGAGTTACACAGCAGGTGAACCATCTCGCAGAAGCCATCCAGTAGCTACAACAACGCATAGTAGATCTGGAGCTACACACTGTACCTGAGACCCCACAAGATGTAAGAGACCAAAGAGAAGCAACCACCCAGAGCGTAGTTTAAAGGATAAAGGATATTACCCTAGAATATAAGAAATTCATTGATCACAGTGCCCAAACCTATGAAGAAATTATGGAGAACCCGGAACTGAAGGCACTAGAGTCACAGCTCCAAGAGACGAAGTATCAAGCTGAAAATATATAGGCTCAGCTGAAGTCCCTGTCAGCTTTGGAAGGAATGAAGTGCTCCTAAGAGAAACGCACTGCACAACAACAAATCCATACTATCCAAAGCAGAGTTATGGAGGTAACTGAGAGGATCCAATCCGTACAATACAAGGCCTATCAATTGTTTACAGAGGTAGAAGGCCAAGGAGAAAATCTAGAGCAGGTTGTCACTACAGCTAAACAACGTCTAGAGGGACCTATCAACAATGCAGTCATCCAAGAGTTCATTGAACATGAAGCCATATCACAACAGCAAGTTGAAGTAGCTCAAGCCAAGATCGAGGCCAAGGTGAGTTTTGGGGGCCTGTTGGCCCTTGACCAAGTTTTGGGAGATCCTTGGTCAAGTATTACCTACTTTGGGACTTCAACAGCCTATCGAAGATGGAGCACAAGACTAAGCAGAGATCATGGGATCTTGGACCCTTTTTGGGTCCTTTTTGGGATTTGGGAATATGTAACAGGAATAGGATGTTGACCCATGGGTTTACCCATGTTTAGACCTATTTTTGTAAAGTATAAATAAGTAGCTAGGTGACATAAGTAGAGAGGCCGATAAGCTAAGATATAAGTGCAAGTATTGTTTGTAGGTTCTTTGTGCATATTGTGAGAAATTGTAGAGCTAAGTGAAAGTGGTTGTAACAGACTGTGAAAGGATTTGTGATAGACCTAGCTCGGGGAAGGAGGATCTGGTTAGGTGTGCGCAGATATCCTGTCCTATGTAGTGTAGGGTTTTTGTGGCTCTGTGCATGTAGATGACTGATTGAAGCTAATAAATAATAAGAGTTGGTGGATGTAGCCCAAGGGTGGGGGTGAACCACGTAAATATTGTGTTATTCTTGTTTGTGCGATGTGTTGGTGCATTTATGTGTTATTTTCTAACTGCTTGATATAGATAGATAGATAGATCTCTTTATGCTTTGTGCTTATGATGAATCTGGATGTTAGATATGATATAGGTGAATGTGATTAGTACTTGAATCTGCTAGATCTGATCCAATTCTTTATGCTAAGTGATTAAATAAATTAGATCAGGGTGAATGTTGCGATCCTCTTTTTTATTTGTGAAGTAGATATTGGGTAAATAATGATGAACTAACAGTGCTAAGTGCTCTATTAAGTGTTATAATCATAGATCTGTGTCCCATCTAAGGTTGCATACACCTGATTCCTACAACCACCCCTGCCTCTACCTCGGGTGAGACTTCATCTGCTTCGTAGGTGTTGCCAAAAGGGCTGGTAGTTAGGGTTTTGTTGGTGCGTTGTTGTAGCGTTGAAACCTAGGTCTGCCCATGTGCCAACAAAATCATTAATAGAATATGAGTTTAATTGTATTACTATGTTTATTTCAATGTCTATGTGTGTTTCCTTGTTATATTTCTACCTTCATGTCCTTCTCAATATAATTTGTATCAGTAGTATCAAAGCAATGTTCTCTTTGTTGTTTCTCTATGCATGTCCCCAATGAGGCTAGAACATCGAGAGTTGGGTCTTGAACTGGTTGAGCTTAGGGAAGAACACTCCTTTTGGAAAAAGTATCCTCCCATTGAAGAAGAAAAGAGAGACAATGGAGCATGAGATCCTATGAAACTGTTGCTTGAGGAAACCCTCAAGTGACAGAGGAACAAGATCATATGGATAATTTCTCCTAGATCCTTTGACAGTTGCCAACAACAATGGAGGCACCTTCAACCAGTAGTCACTTTGGAGGTGTGACACCCTTTAAGGTACACATTAACTTTGTCATTCCTTTATTTGAAGGATAGATAGATGCCAATGTGTTGGAAAAATTGGTAAGTCTATTAGAGGGTTATTTATCTATCCAAAAAAAATTGAATAGTGAAAAAACTACCTTCACGTGCCCTTCCCCATGTCAGAGGTTGGTGGGAGACATATTGTGAGAAACATGTCGGAAATGAGTCTACAACTTTGGGTCCAGGACCCAATTGGGTGGATTTTTTTTATTCCTTCAAGGAGAAATACTATCTCATTGAAAACTACGATGACCAATAAACGAGATGGACAACTCTGCATCAGGAGAAGCCAAACGGAGTTAGAGTACACCAATGTATTCCATACCTTGCACATAAAGACGGGTAAAAAATACTCCAAGTGGAACCCGGTTTTGAACTACCACAGTGTCCTACATAGGTACATCCAAACATATATGGAGTTTATGTACATCTCCTCACCAGGAGCCGCTTACTGACATGCTTTCAAGATTGAGAAAAAGTTCAAGAAAAAGAATAAGCGATATTTCAGTTTTGCAAACCCATCGTAGTAGAATCACGATAAAGGTGGCCCTAACTCCCAAAGCACATAAGAAGGAGGGTAAGCCCCATGAAAAAATTCCAATCCATAAGAAAAGAAGGGTAACTAGAAGTTGAAGAGGGACACTAAAAAGTGGTGCGAGTTCCACAAAATCCCTTGGAACAACACTGATGAATGTTGCTCCAAACAATCATTGTTGGCTAAGATGAAAGCCTCAAATTTCGATGCCAAATCAAAATTCAATTCAGAATCATATAAATTAAAACAAATCATTGATGCAGAACCCAATGTCACCATCACTACCACAAATGTACAATCAGAGGATCTTGAAGAAGAGGAGTGCCTCTTCCACTCACAGATGTGGGTGAAGGGGGCCCCACTCCACTTCATTGTTTATATAAGTATCCAGAAGAACCTAATTTGAGCAGAGGTATTCAAGTGGTTGATCCTAAAAACAATTCCACACCCTCAACCATACACCATTGGTTGGCTCAGCCAGGGATGATACATCCCACGTCAGCTAGCAATTCCACCTGCACTACAAAATCAAACCCTTCAAAGAAAAGGAATTGTGTGATGTTTCCCTCGAATTTTTTTATGTTCTTTTATGACAACCATATATGTGGAAGAATCATGTTGTTTATGAATCTAGGCCCCATAGTGTCACTTTGGGAGGTCAACTCTACAGGGTATTGGAGGTAGTCACAACTATGGCGGTCTCTTTGATCTTTGAGAAGTAGTGTAGAAATTTGGTCTCTAAGATCGAGATATTTTTCCTCTTTATGTTCTAGTCAGAAAGTAAATGGGAGGTCATAGAAACCACCAAAAATTCTACATGAGGTCTCTCTACACAATAGTAACAAGTGGAAAAAATAGAAGAAGAGCACAAAGACATCTTTGCCTCACCTATTTGGGTGCCTTTGCACTATTAGGTAAAGCACTCAATTTATTTGACACCTAGTTCTCCTATGCCTAACAACCTTGTATACATGAAATATATTATAGAGAATGAATAAATCACATGCCTGATCCAAGAGCTAATTCTAAATGGCCACATGAGACCCATCCTCACCTTTCGAGAGCCCAATTTTTTTATTACAGAAGAAGGATGGGAGATGGTGACTTTGTATTGATTATAGAGCCTTGAAGAAGACCACAATAAAACATTGATAGCCAGTCCCCCAGATTGATGATCTTCTATATCAACTCAAGGGCACCAAAGTTTTCAGTAAGATTGATCTAAATTCAATCTACCACTAGGTGTCAATTGAGAAAACTGATGTATGGAAGACAACATTTAAGTATAAATAAGGTCTCTTTGAGTGGTTGGTCATGCCTTTCAGATTTACCAATGTCCCGACCACATTCATGCAGATGATGGATGATAAATTGCAGCCATTCACAAAATTCTAGAATCATGTTGTTTATGAATCTAGGCCCCATAGTGTCACTTTGGGAGGTCAACTCTACAGGGTATTGGAGGCAGTCACAACTATGGCAGTCTCTTTGATCTTTGAGAAGTAGTGTAGAAATTTGGTCTCTAAGATCGAGATATTTTTCCTCTTTATGTTATGGTCAGAAGGTAAATGGGAGGTCATATAAACCGCCAAAAATTCTACATGAGGTCTCTCTACACAATAGTAACAAGTGGAAAAAATAGAAGAAGAGAACAAAGACATCTTTTCCTCACCTATTTGGGTGCCTTTGTACTATCAGGTAAAGCACTCAATTTATTTGTCACCCAGTTCTCCTATGCCTAACAACCTTGTATACATGAAATATATTATAGAGAATGAATAAATCACATGCCTGATCCAAGAGCTAATTCTAAATGGCCACATGAGACCCATCCTCACCTTTTGAGAGCCCAATTTTTTTGTTACAGAAGAAGGATGGGAGATGGTGACTTTGTATTGATTATAGAGCCTTGAAAAAGACCACAGTAAAACATTGATACCCAATATCCTAGATTGATGATCTTCTATATCAACTCAAGGGCACCAAAGTTTTCAGTAAGATTGATCTAAAGTCAATCTACCACTAGGTGTCAATTGAGCAAACTGATGTATGGAAGACAACATTTAAGTATAAATAAGGTCTCTTTGAGTGGTTGGTCATGCCTTTTGGATTTACCAATGTCTCGACCACATTCATGCAGATGATGGATGATAAATTGCAGCCATTCAAAAAATTATTTTTGGTAGTATATATGGATGACATCCTCATATTTAAAAAGACCTAGGAGGAACATTTGAAGCACATTCAACAAGTCTTGGGCACACTGTGACAACACAATTTATATTCCAATTTGGAGAAGTGTTCCTTCATCATGAAGAGAATTCATTATTTTGGATACATCGTGGATGAGTAGGGTGTGCATGTGGATCCAACCAATATCCAATTCATCTATGATTAGCTAGGCCTGAAGACAGTGACCGAGCTCTACAACATTTTAGGCATGTCCAACTTCTACCACAAGTTTGTGCTAGGCTTATCTCATATCACTTGGGCCCTAAGCTAAGTGACCAAGGGTCGAGCTAAGGCCAATTTTTTTTTTCTATGTCACAACAAAAGGGATTCAAGGATTTGAAACACCGCCTCTACTCAGCACCAATCCTTATTCTTGTAGACCTACAACAACCAATTGAGATTGAGACAAATGCTTTAGATTATTCTATCGGTGCATTCCTAACTCAGGATGGGAATCCGATGGCCTATCACAGTGAAACACTATATGATGTTGTTTGTAGATACCCCACCTATCAAAAAGAGGTGTATTCCATTGTGGATGCATCATCACATGCCTCTACAAAGAGGTGTATTGATCCATGTTTGTTCTACCTTCAACCAAGCATGGTAATGACTGTGTCTTCATGGTTGTTGATCGATTATTTAAGATGGTAGTTTTGGAACCTAAAAAGAAGAGTATCATAGTTAAGGACATTGCTAATATCTTATTTGAATGTGTTTGGTTTCATTTTGGGCTCTGATGGACCATTATTGCAAATCATGAGAATAGGTTCCTGAGTACTTTTTTTCCTAGCCTATGGTCGATGATGGACACCTAGCTAACCAAATTGACTACCTTCCACCCACAGAGTGATGGAGAAATAGAGGTAGTCAATAGAATGATTGTTCGTATCCTAAAGATGAAAAATTCCAAAAATCCACCCACATGGAATGATATGCTTCCTTATATTCAACATAGCTACAATATATCCCTCCACAACTTTATTGGCCACAACCCTTTTCGAGTGTGATTAAGGTTCTAGCCATTGGCCCCCATTTACATAGATATTACCATTATAGTTTCATAGAAAGAGTCCTCCCATGTTCAGAAATAGGTTGATCGAGCAAACAAATTTATTGAACAAATCTAGCACATCCAACAACAAGTTCATGATATTTTTCAGAAATCCAATGCCAAGTACAAGTAGCAACATGATCAGGATCAGGTACCACACAAGTTTTAGGTGGGATTTAATGTATGGTTGCATTTTCATAAAGAGAACCTCATGGAACCCCATCGAAGGTTCCACTCACTCTGATATGGGCCTTACACGATCTCCAAATATATGGGTGAGAATTATTTTGAATTAAATATTCCCCCTTTCCTTGGCTTGCACCCCGTATTTAATGTAGAATTACTTCGATCATATTTTTCACCTCTCCTTCACACTTTGGATGTGGCCAAACACTTGGAACCTATAGAAATAAATCATGAATTCATTGAATAGGAGACAATTAATGGTATCATGGACACCAATATGAATGGAACCCTCCAACAGAACATCCAACTCTATCAGTTTGTCAAAGAAGGGAAACTTCTTCAATAGGGAAAGTGGCTCACCAAGAGTCAAATTCAACATAATGTTCCCCATATAATGGATGAACTTGATGCAATTGGGACCATTGATTCCTAATGGGGGAGGACTAATCCAGGTGGATATTGGTTTCCACCCATCTCTTCCAGTAATTCAAATTGGTTGCACATCTTGGCATTTTTTCTACAGTGTTTGAGTCCCAAACTTTCGGGGCCATTTTGAGGCCCTAAACAACATTTTTTTGGCACAACAATGCCCAATATGTAGCCAAAGGTAGATGTTGGGATGTTTCAAATGTTTACTTCTTCGCTAGACCTTTCCAACATGCTACCAAGCACCCCAAACTAAGATCGTATGAAAAATTTATGCCTCGTGAAGTTGTTGTATCAACTAAGCACATCGAGGCCCACAAACCTTTTGGTGTTTCATCTTCTGGGGTTAGGGTTTTGGATGTTTATGGTTTTCTCATTGATGGTTTATGTTAAAATTCCTTTTCAACCTCTTTGTATTCATCTTATTTTGAATGAGAGTATCCAACACATCTCTCTCTTTAGGGATAAGCTATCATCATTCTATCTAGGTTGGGTGCTTTGCATTTTATAGCCTTTTGTATTCCAAACAATCATTAATAGAAAATGAGTTTAACTATATTATTGTTTTTCTTGAAATATCTCTATGTGTTTCCTTATTATAACTCTGCCTTCATATCATTCTCAATATAATTTGGATCAGTGGTATCAATCAAAATTTTATCTTTGGTGTTTCTTTGTGCATGTCCCCGATGAGGTCATGCTATCAATAGTTGGGTATTAAACAAGTTGAGATTGGGGAAGAACACTCCCACTGGCCTAAGAAACTTACCATGGAAAAATAATAGAGAAATGACAGAAAAGGAGATCCTATCAAATTGTTTCTCAAGGAATCCCTCATTCGATAGAGGAATGAGATGATGTATAATTTCACTGAGATCCTTTGATAGTTGCCAAAAAAAATAGAGTCACCTTCAACCAACAGTCACTTTGAAGGTGAAACACACTTTAAGTTACAAGTTAACTTTGATGTTTCTTTATTTGAAGGCCATATAGACATCTACACTTTGGAAAAATGGTTAAGTCTACTAGAGGGTTATTTCTCTATCCAAATTTTTTCCAAAAGTGAAAAAATTACCTCTGTGCTCCTTAAATCCCTTCCCCATTTCAAATATTGGTGGGAGACATATTGTAAGAAACATGTTTGAGATGAGTCTACAATTTTTGGGCTGGAACCCACTTGGGCGGTTTTTTTTATTCCCTCAACGAGAAATACTACCCTCTTGGAAACTATGATGACCAATACACAATATGGACAACTCTATGTTAGGAAAGAGACTAGATGGTGCCAGAGTACAAAAAAAAATTCCATACCTTGTGTACAAAGTTGGGTATTAAAGAATCTGAGTGACACTTGGTTCTGAAGTACCATAGTGGCATACATAGGTACATCCAAAATATATATGGATTTCTTTAACATATCCTCACGGGGAGCTACTTACTGATATGTTGTCAAGATCGAGCAAAATTTCAAGCAAAAGAATGAGGCGGATTTTAGTCAAACCCATCAAAGAAGAAGCACAGTAAAGGTGGATATAAATCCCAGATAAAATGACACAACAAGGACGGCCAAACATAGGACAACCATTCCAAGCCATAAGAAAATAAGGGTAACAGGAAGTTGAAGAAGGAAAATGGAAAATGGTGTGAGTTTCACAAAATACCTTAGAAAAACACTGATGAATTTCACTCCAAACAATCATTGTTGGCTGAGATGAAAGCCTCAGATTTGGATTCCAACTCAGATTTGATTCAGAACTAGATAAGGGAAAATGGATGATTGACATAGAACCCAATGTCACCATGGCTACTGCAAAGGTCCAACCAGAGGAACCATATGAGCCTTAAGTAGGGGAGTGTCTCTTAAACTCATAGATGTGGGTGAAGGGGACCCCACTCCATTTGATTGTTAATAGTGGTATCCAAAAAAATATAATCTCAGTATAGGTCATCGAGAGGTTGATCCTAACAAATAGGCCATGCCCTCATCTATACACCATTGGTTGGCTCAGCTAGGGATGAGACATCCACATCAGCTAGCAATGTCTCTTGGACTATGACATCAAACCATTCAAAGAAAAGGTATTATGTGATGTTTTCCCCCTTGAATTTTATAACGTTCTTTTAGAAAAATCATATATGTGGAAGCGTCATGCTATTTATGAATCTAGGCCCTATAGTGTCACTTTGGGAGGCCAACTCTACAGGGTACTGGAGGTAGTCCCAACTACCGCAGTCTCTTTAATCTCTGCGAAGCAGTGAAAAAAGGTGGTATGTCAAACTGAGAGATTTTTCATATTTATGGTTTGGTCAGAAGGTGAATGAAAGGTCACTGTAACTACCAAAAATTCTACATGAGGTATCTCTACACAAGAGAAACATGAGGACAATATATTATAAGAGCTCAAAGACATCTATGTCTCATCTATTGGGGTGCCTTTGTACTGTTAGGTAAATCACTCAATTTATTTAACACCTGGTGATCCTACAACTAATGACCTTGTATATATGTGCTCTATTATGGAGAATGAAGAAATCAAATTCCATATCCAAGAGACAATTCTGAAGGGTCACATTAGACCCAACTCCTCACCTTGTGGGAGCCCAATTATTCTGGTACAAAAGAAGGACAAGACGTGGAAAATTTGTACTGATTATAGAGCCCTGAACAAGATCACAGTAAAAAACCAATACCTAATCCCCCGGGTTGATGATCTTCTAGATCAACTCAATGGCACCAAATTTTCTAGTAATAATGATATGAAGTCATGATACCACCAAGTGTCAATTGAGAAAACTTATGTATGGAAGACAACCTTCAACTCTAAATAAAGTCTCTTCTAGTGTTGGTCATGCATTTCGTCTTGAATAATTCACTTGACACATTCATGCGGATGATGGATGATATATTGAGGCCATTCAAAAACTCCTTTGTGGTCATATATCTGGATGACATCCTAATATTTAGAAAAACCTAGGAGTAACATTTGAATAATATTCAACAAGTCTTGGGCACCCTGCGACAACACAAGTTATATGCCAATTTGGAGAAGTGTTTCTTCGACATGAAGAGAATTCAATATGGATGATCAGGGTGTGCATATGAATCCAAACAAGATCCAAGATATCCGCGATTGGACACCCCCAAAGACACTAATTGATCTTTGTATCTTCTTGGGCCTCACCAACGTATACCACAGGTTTGTACCGGGGTTCTCTCACATCACTTGGGCCCTAAGCCAAGTGAAAAAGGGTGGAGAGAAGGCCAATTTTGTTTGGGCTGCGTCACAACAGAAAGCATTCGATGATTTGAAATTCCACCTCTGCTCAACACTGATCCTTATTCTTCCAGAACTGGAAAAACCATTTGTGATTGAGATAGATTGTTGAGATTATTCTATCGGTGCATTCCTCACTCGACATGGGCATTCAGTGGACCATCGCATTGAAAAACTATATGATTTTGTTTATAGATACCCCACCTACAAAAAAGAGATGTAATCCATTATTCATGCATGTTGATAGTGGAAAAATTGCATTATGGGAAAGGAAATTATCATCGACACTAATCACATGAATTTGCAATTCATGCAGACACAAGGAAATTTGTAGAATGGTCTCCATCAGAAGTGCTTCACATACCTACAAAAATTCCACTTTAACATCAAGTACAAGAATGGTAGCACCAAGCATGTCGCAAACTGCATTAGTCAACCCTCGATTGTGGTGTTAACCACAATTATTAAATTATGTGGGAATAAGACCTTTGTTCGACCACAATTATACAACAATGAATCTGACTTTGTTGCTACCTATCATACATTAAGCACAGTAAAAGTAGTTCCATACTTTCATCTCTAGGATGTACTTATATGCCATAAGAGCCATATCTATGTTACTTCAAGTGATCATGCAAAGATGATTTGGGAAGCTCATTACATCTGGGTGGTAAGACACTTTGGCATGGAAAAAATAATGGCAGTACTGAAAAATCATTTTTCTTGGCTAAAGCTTCGACAAGATGTCCACAAATATATCATATCCTACACTTCTTTCACCATTTGCAAACCCTCCATACAGAAACATGGGTTTTATACCCCGCTTCCTACTCCTAGAAGGCCTTGGGAGTCCATCTCCATGGATTACATGTCCAATCTACCTTCAACCAAGCATGGTAATGATTGTGTCTTTGTGGTCAATGATCGATTCTCTATGTTGGAATTTTTAGCACCCTACAAGAAGAGTATCATAACTGAGGCCACCGATAAGCTCTTCTTTGAACGTGTTTGGGTTCATTTTGGGCTCTCATGGACCATTATTTTAGATCAATATAGTAGGTTCCTGAGTGTTTTCTGGTCCATCCTATGGTCAATGATGGAAACGTCGTTGACCAAATCAATTACCTCCCACCCATAGTTCGATGGACAAACAAAGTTAGTCAATAGGATGATTGTTCATACCCTTATAAGAATGTACTTCCAAATAATCATAAACATGAGATGAGAGCCTTCTTTATGTTCAACATAGCTATAACAAATTCCTCCACATCTCTATTGGCCACAACCATTTTCAAGTGTGCTTGGGGTTATAGCCATTCAACCCCATTGATGTAGCTTTGTCCATTGTAGTTGCATAGGAAGAGTCCTCCCATGATCAGACTAAGGATAATTGAGAAACTAAATTTGTTGTTCGAATACAACACATCCAACAACAAGTTCATGATATTTTGTATAAATCCAATGCTAAGTACAAGTATTTCCATGATCAACATCGGGTACCACACAAGCTTTAGGTGGGATATGAGGTATGGTTGCATTTGCAGAAAGATTACCTCGCAAATTACTATTGGAAGCTTAGACCACTCCAATAGAGGCCTTACACCATCACCAAGGCTATGGGTGAGAATTATTTTGAATTTAGTACTCCCCCTTTCCTTAGCTTGCACCCCATATTTAATGTAGAACTACTTTGAACATATTTTCCACCTCTCATGGACATTTCAAACATGGTAGAGCACTTGTCCCCTAAAGAACTAAATCATGACTGCATTGAATAGAAAAAATTTGAATGGATCATGGACACTAAAATTAATGGAACTTTCCAATAGAACATCCAAGTCTATCATTTCTTCAAAGAAGGGAAACTTCTTCACTAGGGAAAGTGGCTCACTATGAGTCAAATTCAGCAGAAGTTTCCCCATATGAAGGAGGAACTTGTCACAATGGGGAAAATGTATTCCTAAATGGGGAGGATTTATTTAGGTGGCCACTAATATCCACCCACATATTACACTAATTCATAATGGTTACACATCGTGGAATTTTTTCTATATTTTTTAGGGTCCCAAACTTCTGGGGCCATTTTGAGGCCCTACACAATGTTTTTTTGGTGAGAAAACACCCAACATGTAGCTAGAGGCAGATTTTGGGCCATTCAAAATGTTTACTTATTAGCTAGACCTTTGTTATGGTCTACTAAGCACCCCAAACAGAGATTGTGTGCAAAAGTTATGCCCCTGGGAAGTTGATGTATCAACTAACCACATCAGGGGCCACAAAATTTTTGGTGTTTCATCTTCTAGGGTTATGGTTTTGAATGCTTATTGTTTTATCATTGATGATTTATGTTAAAATTCATTTTCATCCTCTTTTTAATCAATGTCTTGCAAATGAGCGTAGTTGACACATCTCTTTCTTCAAGAATAAGCTACCACCATTCCAGCTAGGTTGTGTGCTTTGCATTTTACAGTATTTTGTATTCCAAATAGTCATTAATAGAATAGAAGTTTAATTGTATTACCTTGTTTCATGAAATATATTTGTGTGTTTCCTTGTTCTATATCTTATTTCATGTATTTCTTAATATAATATGGATTAGTTGTATAAGAGAAATATTCTCTTTGTTATTTCTTTGTGCATGTCCCCAATGAGGTCATGCTATCGAGAGTTGGGTATTTTACTAGTTGATCTTAGGGAAGAACACACCCATTAGCCCAAGTAGCTTCCCATGGAATAAGAAAAGAGAGACGATAGAGCAAGAGATCTTATCAAACTATTACTTAAGGAACTGCTTGCGCAACTGAGGAACAAGATGATGGATAATTTCACCTAGATCCTTCTATGATTTCCAACAAAAATGGAGGCAAATTCAACTAGCAGTCACTTTGGAGGTGTGACGCCCTTTAAGGTACAAGTTAAATTTGATATTATTTTATTTGAAGGCTGGATAGATGCCAATGGTTTGGAAAAGTGGTTAATTCTTCTAGAGGGTTATTTCTTTGTCCAAAAAATTCCCAACGGTAAAAAAATCACCCTCATGCTCCTTAAATCCCTTCCCCATGTTAGATATTGGTGGGATACATATTGTGAGAAACATGTTATGTATGGGTCTATAATTTTTGGGCTAGGACCCACTTGGGTGGATGTTTTTTATTCCCTCAAAGAGAAATACTGCCTCAATGGAAACTATGATGACCAGTACACAAGATGGTCAACTATGCGTCAGTGATACAGATTATTTTGAGAATGAAATGAATGCATATATATAACAATGAAATATACATGGATATTGCAATAAACACAAAGATACAATAATGAATTTTTTTTATTAATGAGAGAAATGTACAAAAACTGTAAAATTACAGATTTAATGACTCACTAGAATGGTGGAAACTTATCTCTAAGAAGAGATGTAATGGCTATGCTCATTCACTAGAAGATGAAAATTACAATTACGCTTCAAAGGCCTTTTTAACATAAATAAAATCCAAAACCCTAACCCCAAAAGATGAAACACCCAAAGGTTTGTGGGCCTCGATGGAGGTAGTTGATACATCAACTTCCCAAGGGAATAACTTTTTCATATGAGCTTCGTTTGGGGTGTTCTATACCTCATCAAAAATCTCTATTCGAGGAGTACACATTCCATTTATACTAACATCTACCTCTAGCTACATGCTAGATGTTGTCGAGCCCAGAAAACGTCATTTAGGGCCTCAAAACGACCCTGAAAGTTTAGGACTCAAAAAACCATAGAAAAACTACCAAGGTGGAAACACCTATTTTGAGCCAGTGGAATAGGTGGGTGGCCACCAATTTCAGCTTGGATCATTCTTCCCCCCTTGTGAAGAAATGTTCCATATTGCATCAAGTTCCCATGGAATATGGGGAAGCTTTTGTTGAATCTAAACCTTGGTGAAATGCTCTCCTTGCTGAAGAGGTTGTGTTTCTTAGCTTGTTGAAGGTTTTTATGAACCTATTGTTGGAGGGGTTGGATCCATTCAACTAATATATATTCATGATTTTACCAAGTGTGGGAGTAATATTTTGGTGAAGATGCGATATGAGGAGTCTGAAGGGATCCGTTATAACTTTGATTAACTGGGCAATGTGGAGGCAACCTCATAGGTGCAGTAAGAATTTCTTTATGTTCTTATACGATCTTGTTGATATTATTTTGCTGGATAGAAAGGTCTTGGTTCGAGGTTGCATTGGTTTCAATTTCCTTTTTTTCACCTTTTGATCAGAGTTTGAAGAGCCTAAACTTTGTGGTATGAGAGATTACTTTGCGGATCTATTTTTTCGGAAAAATAGTTGGAACTCCCTATGGTATCTTGTAGACATGACCTTCCAAAGTAATAATGATGCTACAAGGTCAAGAATCATAAACAATATGGAAATTCCACATATATGGTTGGCCTAAAAGAACATCACATACTTCCAGTGGGGAAATATAACATAGTACCTCATCCTTGAAGGTCTTGATGTCATAGGACATGTGACACTCCTAGCTGAAATGAAGATCTCATCCCTGGTGAAGCCACCTGATGTTGTATAGTTGCAGGTGTGGTGTTGTTGGAAAATATAAATACTTGACAAACTCTGTTGATATTAGGTTCGTCTAGCTTCTTCTATCAACAATAAAATGAAACAATATCCCCTTCACCCACATCTGTGAATGGAAGGTCCTGTCCTCGGTATCCTCTAGTTCCTCTGGTTGGATTGTTGTCGTCGTGACAGTAGTAGTGGGTTATTCATAAATTATCTATCTCCTTTTATTATTGTCTGAATCAAAGTCTTATTCCGAGTTTGACTATGTTTCTTTGAGATTACATACCAATGAATTGTTCGAGCGACATTTATTGGTGTTGTGCCAAGGTATTTTATGGAAGTCACACCACTTCCCAATGTCCTTCTTCATATTCATCTTGCTCTTCTTTTCTTGTGGCTTGGACTGGTTTTCTTGAGGTTGGATATTTTGTGGATTATGGGTTCCTTTACCATACTTTGGTTGTTGCAGATTTTCATACCCAAATTCCCACTTGTTCTTTTTCCTGAATTTTTGCTCGATTTTGACAACATATCGATAAGCGTCTCCTAGTGTTAATATGTTTAGAAGCTCCATTTTGGTTTAGATGTGCCTATGTAGAGCCCTGTGGTATTTTAGAAACAGATGCCTCTCAGAGTCTCTGATACCCAGCTTGGTGCACAAGGTATGGAAAGTATTTGCGTACTCCAACACTGTTTGACTCCTCTCTTGATGCAGCATGGTCCATCCCATGTACTGGTCATCATAGTTTCCCATAGGGTAATATTTCTGCTTAATCACATCCATAAAAAAATCCAAAGTGGGCTCGACCCTAAATATTCTAGACTCTTCTATTGAATTTTGATCCCAATAAGTTTCTCACCAACGTTTGACATGTGGGAGAGCCTTAAGGAGCACAAAGGTGATCTTTTCTCTATTGGAAAAATTGTGGATAGAGAAATAACCTTATAGTATATTTAACTAGTTTTCCAAAGCATCTGCATCGATATGGAATTCAATTATGGGAATATCGAAATTAAATTGTACCTTGAATGGGTCAGCTTCTCCAAAGAGACTTCTTGATGAAGACACTCTTGCTGGTGTCGACAATTGTTGAAGGATTTGGGAAAATTTCTCCAAAATCTCATTCCTCTGTTATGAAAGGGATTCTGGGAGAAAAAAATTGATGGGATATTTTTCTCCCTCTTCTCTATTTTCTTCTACCATGGGAGGTCGCTTGGGCTGGTGAGAGTATTTTTCCTCAAGAAAAAATAGCTCTATACCAAAATCTCTATACCTTGACCTCGTCATGGACATGCACTAAGAAACGAGAAGTAGTAGCCTACTTTGATACCATTGATTCAGATTATTTTGAGAAATAAATGGTGGAGATATAACAATGAAATATATAGAGATATTTCAATAAACATAGAGATACAATAATGCACAATTTTTATTAATGAGATAAATGTACAAAAACTGTAAAATTACAGAGTGAACTACTTGCTAGAATGGTGGAAGCTTGTCTTTGAGAAGAGATGTAATGGCTATTCTCATTCACAATAACATGATGTTTACAATGGGGCTTCAAAGGCCCTTTTAACATAAATAAAATACAAAACCCTAACCCCAAAAGATGAAACACCAAATGGTTTGTGGGCCCTGATGGGGGTAGTTGATACGTCAACCTCCTGAGGGCGTAACTTTTGCATACAATCTTCATTTAGGGCATTCTATACCTCATCAGAAAGGTCTAGTTGAGGAGTACATATTCCATTCAACCTAGCTTCTGCCTTTGGCTACATGCTAGGTGATGTTGATCCCAAAAAATGTCGTTTAGGGCCTCAAAACAACCCCAAAATTTCAGGACCCGAAAAAATGTAGTAAAACTGCCAAGGTGGAAACCCTTGTTTTGAACCAGTGGAATAGGTGGGTGGACACCAGTTTCCTCCTAGATCTATCAGGAGAGAGACTAGATGGTGTCAGAGTACATCAACATCTTCTATACCTTGCACACAAATTTGGGTATTAAAGACTCCGAGTGGCACCTAGTTCTAAAGTACCGTAGTGGCCTACATAGGTATATCCAAATAGATATGGAGTTCCTTGACATATCCTCACTGAGATCCACTTACTGATATTCTGTCAAGATCAAGTAAAATTTAAACAAAAATAACAAGAAGTATTTTAGTTTTGCAAACCCATAGAAGAATGGTAAAGGTGGCCATAACTCCCAGAGAAAAGGATAGATCAAGGAGGGATTGCCCCAAAACAACCAGCCCAAGCCACATGTAAAGATGGGTGGCGGGAAGTTGAAGATGGAAATTGGAAAGTGGTTTGATTTCCACAAAATCCCTTGGCACAACACTGATGAATGTCACTCCAATCAATCATTGTTGTTTGAGAAGATATCTTTACAGTTAGATGACGACTCAAACTATGATTCATAAATATATAAGGAAAAATAGATCACTGACACATAACCTAGTGTCACCATCACTACCAAAAGTTTCCAACCAGACGATATTGAAGAAGGGGATTGTCTCTTCCACTCATAGATGTGGGTGAAGGGGACCCCACTCCATTTCATTGTCAACAATGGTTGCCAAAAGAAACTAATATTAGAAAAAAAATTCAATAGGTTGAACCTAAAAATGGCATCACACCCTCAGTTATACACCATCAGTTAGCTTACCAGGGATGAGACATTCATGTCATCCAACAATATTTCCTGCATTGCAAAAACAAACCCTTCAAAGATGAGGTGTCATGTGATGTTTCCCCCCTTTAATTTTGTGATTTTATTTTTGGACAACCATATATGTGGAAGCATCATGTTGTTTATGAATCTAGGCCTTGTAGTGTCACTTTGGGAGGTCAACTCTACAGGGTATCGGAGGTAGTCCCAACTACTATGGCCTCTTTGAACTCTATGAATAAGTGTAGGTGGTCTCTAATACCGAGATATTTTTCCTTTTTATGGTCCAGTCAGAAGGTGAATGTGTTCGATTACTAAGAGGGGGGGTGAATTAGTAATAGAGAAATTTAATCATTTTTAACCATATAATCCAAGTGTTATATCAATGTATAATTATCATCCAATAACTGCAGAGTAAATAAGCAATGAACAAATGAACAATCATACACATACACAGTACACCAGTATTTTACATGGAAACCCAAAGCGGGTGAAAACCACATAATGTTTTTTCTTATATGTCTTAAAGAATTGCATTTATTGGAAGCACTAAATTCCTTTGTTTCCAGCTGCAACTAGAAGGAGGATCCAACCCCCTAGTTTCTCAGGCTACAACCTGAGGGAAGCTCCAACTCCCCAATTCTCTTGCTACATCCAGAAGGAGGCTACAACCCCCTATGTTCTCCAGCTACAATCGGAAGGTGGCTACAACCACCTATCCTTTCCCCTTACAACCGCCCTAATGTATAAGTAGAATGATGGAACCACTATCACACTATCACTATGAGATATACTGTTGTAAACCTATACCAATCAACCTGCACCAAATAACTTGTACCAATAACATGAACCATACATCAACCTGTACCTCAACCTGTAGTCAACCTGTACCATAAACAAGTGCATAAACAATGCACCAACCTATACCAAACAACCTATAATCAACCTATACCATAAAAAATTTCATCAACCATGCAACATGTACCTCAATTTGTACCATGAACAAGTGCATCAACCATGCACCAAACCTGTACAAATAACCTGTCACAACAAC
>ML829679.1:59022-85316 GCA_009831015.1 Picea engelmannii
AAGACTGAGTTACACAGCAGGTGAACCATCTCGCAGAAGCCATCCAGTAGCTACAACAACGCATAGTAGATCTGGAGCTACACACTGTACCTGAGACCCCACAAGATGTAAGAGACCAAAGAGAAGCAACCACCCAGAGCGTAGTTTAAAGGATAAAGGATATTACCCTAGAATATAAGAAATTCATTGATCACAGTGCCCAAACCTATGAAGAAATTATGGAGAACCCGGAACTGAAGGCACTAGAGTCACAGCTCCAAGAGACGAAGTATCAAGCTGAAAATATATAGGCTCAGCTGAAGTCCCTGTCAGCTTTGGAAGGAATGAAGTGCTCCTAAGAGAAACGCACTGCACAACAACAAATCCATACTATCCAAAGCAGAGTTATGGAGGTAACTGAGAGGATCCAATCCGTACAATACAAGGCCTATCAATTGTTTACAGAGGTAGAAGGCCAAGGAGAAAATCTAGAGCAGGTTGTCACTACAGCTAAACAACGTCTAGAGGGACCTATCAACAATGCAGTCATCCAAGAGTTCATTGAACATGAAGCCATATCACAACAGCAAGTTGAAGTAGCTCAAGCCAAGATCGAGGCCAAGGTGAGTTTTGGGGGCCTGTTGGCCCTTGACCAAGTTTTGGGAGATCCTTGGTCAAGTATTACCTACTTTGGGACTTCAACAGCCTATCGAAGATGGAGCACAAGACTAAGCAGAGATCATGGGATCTTGGACCCTTTTTGGGTCCTTTTTGGGATTTGGGAATATGTAACAGGAATAGGATGTTGACCCATGGGTTTACCCATGTTTAGACCTATTTTTGTAAAGTATAAATAAGTAGCTAGGTGACATAAGTAGAGAGGCCGATAAGCTAAGATATAAGTGCAAGTATTGTTTGTAGGTTCTTTGTGCATATTGTGAGAAATTGTAGAGCTAAGTGAAAGTGGTTGTAACAGACTGTGAAAGGATTTGTGATAGACCTAGCTCGGGGAAGGAGGATCTGGTTAGGTGTGCGCAGATATCCTGTCCTATGTAGTGTAGGGTTTTTGTGGCTCTGTGCATGTAGATGACTGATTGAAGCTAATAAATAATAAGAGTTGGTGGATGTAGCCCAAGGGTGGGGGTGAACCACGTAAATATTGTGTTATTCTTGTTTGTGCGATGTGTTGGTGCATTTATGTGTTATTTTCTAACTGCTTGATATAGATAGATAGATAGATCTCTTTATGCTTTGTGCTTATGATGAATCTGGATGTTAGATATGATATAGGTGAATGTGATTAGTACTTGAATCTGCTAGATCTGATCCAATTCTTTATGCTAAGTGATTAAATAAATTAGATCAGGGTGAATGTTGCGATCCTCTTTTTTATTTGTGAAGTAGATATTGGGTAAATAATGATGAACTAACAGTGCTAAGTGCTCTATTAAGTGTTATAATCATAGATCTGTGTCCCATCTAAGGTTGCATACACCTGATTCCTACAACCACCCCTGCCTCTACCTCGGGTGAGACTTCATCTGCTTCGTAGGTGTTGCCAAAAGGGCTGGTAGTTAGGGTTTTGTTGGTGCGTTGTTGTAGCGTTGAAACCTAGGTCTGCCCATGTGCCAACAAAATCATTAATAGAATATGAGTTTAATTGTATTACTATGTTTATTTCAATGTCTATGTGTGTTTCCTTGTTATATTTCTACCTTCATGTCCTTCTCAATATAATTTGTATCAGTAGTATCAAAGCAATGTTCTCTTTGTTGTTTCTCTATGCATGTCCCCAATGAGGCTAGAACATCGAGAGTTGGGTCTTGAACTGGTTGAGCTTAGGGAAGAACACTCCTTTTGGAAAAAGTATCCTCCCATTGAAGAAGAAAAGAGAGACAATGGAGCATGAGATCCTATGAAACTGTTGCTTGAGGAAACCCTCAAGTGACAGAGGAACAAGATCATATGGATAATTTCTCCTAGATCCTTTGACAGTTGCCAACAACAATGGAGGCACCTTCAACCAGTAGTCACTTTGGAGGTGTGACACCCTTTAAGGTACACATTAACTTTGTCATTCCTTTATTTGAAGGATAGATAGATGCCAATGTGTTGGAAAAATTGGTAAGTCTATTAGAGGGTTATTTATCTATCCAAAAAAAATTGAATAGTGAAAAAACTACCTTCACGTGCCCTTCCCCATGTCAGAGGTTGGTGGGAGACATATTGTGAGAAACATGTCGGAAATGAGTCTACAACTTTGGGTCCAGGACCCAATTGGGTGGATTTTTTTTATTCCTTCAAGGAGAAATACTATCTCATTGAAAACTACGATGACCAATAAACGAGATGGACAACTCTGCATCAGGAGAAGCCAAACGGAGTTAGAGTACACCAATGTATTCCATACCTTGCACATAAAGACGGGTAAAAAATACTCCAAGTGGAACCCGGTTTTGAACTACCACAGTGTCCTACATAGGTACATCCAAACATATATGGAGTTTATGTACATCTCCTCACCAGGAGCCGCTTACTGACATGCTTTCAAGATTGAGAAAAAGTTCAAGAAAAAGAATAAGCGATATTTCAGTTTTGCAAACCCATCGTAGTAGAATCACGATAAAGGTGGCCCTAACTCCCAAAGCACATAAGAAGGAGGGTAAGCCCCATGAAAAAATTCCAATCCATAAGAAAAGAAGGGTAACTAGAAGTTGAAGAGGGACACTAAAAAGTGGTGCGAGTTCCACAAAATCCCTTGGAACAACACTGATGAATGTTGCTCCAAACAATCATTGTTGGCTAAGATGAAAGCCTCAAATTTCGATGCCAAATCAAAATTCAATTCAGAATCATATAAATTAAAACAAATCATTGATGCAGAACCCAATGTCACCATCACTACCACAAATGTACAATCAGAGGATCTTGAAGAAGAGGAGTGCCTCTTCCACTCACAGATGTGGGTGAAGGGGGCCCCACTCCACTTCATTGTTTATATAAGTATCCAGAAGAACCTAATTTGAGCAGAGGTATTCAAGTGGTTGATCCTAAAAACAATTCCACACCCTCAACCATACACCATTGGTTGGCTCAGCCAGGGATGATACATCCCACGTCAGCTAGCAATTCCACCTGCACTACAAAATCAAACCCTTCAAAGAAAAGGAATTGTGTGATGTTTCCCTCGAATTTTTTTATGTTCTTTTATGACAACCATATATGTGGAAGAATCATGTTGTTTATGAATCTAGGCCCCATAGTGTCACTTTGGGAGGTCAACTCTACAGGGTATTGGAGGTAGTCACAACTATGGCGGTCTCTTTGATCTTTGAGAAGTAGTGTAGAAATTTGGTCTCTAAGATCGAGATATTTTTCCTCTTTATGTTCTAGTCAGAAAGTAAATGGGAGGTCATAGAAACCACCAAAAATTCTACATGAGGTCTCTCTACACAATAGTAACAAGTGGAAAAAATAGAAGAAGAGCACAAAGACATCTTTGCCTCACCTATTTGGGTGCCTTTGCACTATTAGGTAAAGCACTCAATTTATTTGACACCTAGTTCTCCTATGCCTAACAACCTTGTATACATGAAATATATTATAGAGAATGAATAAATCACATGCCTGATCCAAGAGCTAATTCTAAATGGCCACATGAGACCCATCCTCACCTTTCGAGAGCCCAATTTTTTTATTACAGAAGAAGGATGGGAGATGGTGACTTTGTATTGATTATAGAGCCTTGAAGAAGACCACAATAAAACATTGATAGCCAGTCCCCCAGATTGATGATCTTCTATATCAACTCAAGGGCACCAAAGTTTTCAGTAAGATTGATCTAAATTCAATCTACCACTAGGTGTCAATTGAGAAAACTGATGTATGGAAGACAACATTTAAGTATAAATAAGGTCTCTTTGAGTGGTTGGTCATGCCTTTCAGATTTACCAATGTCCCGACCACATTCATGCAGATGATGGATGATAAATTGCAGCCATTCACAAAATTCTAGAATCATGTTGTTTATGAATCTAGGCCCCATAGTGTCACTTTGGGAGGTCAACTCTACAGGGTATTGGAGGCAGTCACAACTATGGCAGTCTCTTTGATCTTTGAGAAGTAGTGTAGAAATTTGGTCTCTAAGATCGAGATATTTTTCCTCTTTATGTTATGGTCAGAAGGTAAATGGGAGGTCATATAAACCGCCAAAAATTCTACATGAGGTCTCTCTACACAATAGTAACAAGTGGAAAAAATAGAAGAAGAGAACAAAGACATCTTTTCCTCACCTATTTGGGTGCCTTTGTACTATCAGGTAAAGCACTCAATTTATTTGTCACCCAGTTCTCCTATGCCTAACAACCTTGTATACATGAAATATATTATAGAGAATGAATAAATCACATGCCTGATCCAAGAGCTAATTCTAAATGGCCACATGAGACCCATCCTCACCTTTTGAGAGCCCAATTTTTTTGTTACAGAAGAAGGATGGGAGATGGTGACTTTGTATTGATTATAGAGCCTTGAAAAAGACCACAGTAAAACATTGATACCCAATATCCTAGATTGATGATCTTCTATATCAACTCAAGGGCACCAAAGTTTTCAGTAAGATTGATCTAAAGTCAATCTACCACTAGGTGTCAATTGAGCAAACTGATGTATGGAAGACAACATTTAAGTATAAATAAGGTCTCTTTGAGTGGTTGGTCATGCCTTTTGGATTTACCAATGTCTCGACCACATTCATGCAGATGATGGATGATAAATTGCAGCCATTCAAAAAATTATTTTTGGTAGTATATATGGATGACATCCTCATATTTAAAAAGACCTAGGAGGAACATTTGAAGCACATTCAACAAGTCTTGGGCACACTGTGACAACACAATTTATATTCCAATTTGGAGAAGTGTTCCTTCATCATGAAGAGAATTCATTATTTTGGATACATCGTGGATGAGTAGGGTGTGCATGTGGATCCAACCAATATCCAATTCATCTATGATTAGCTAGGCCTGAAGACAGTGACCGAGCTCTACAACATTTTAGGCATGTCCAACTTCTACCACAAGTTTGTGCTAGGCTTATCTCATATCACTTGGGCCCTAAGCTAAGTGACCAAGGGTCGAGCTAAGGCCAATTTTTTTTTTCTATGTCACAACAAAAGGGATTCAAGGATTTGAAACACCGCCTCTACTCAGCACCAATCCTTATTCTTGTAGACCTACAACAACCAATTGAGATTGAGACAAATGCTTTAGATTATTCTATCGGTGCATTCCTAACTCAGGATGGGAATCCGATGGCCTATCACAGTGAAACACTATATGATGTTGTTTGTAGATACCCCACCTATCAAAAAGAGGTGTATTCCATTGTGGATGCATCATCACATGCCTCTACAAAGAGGTGTATTGATCCATGTTTGTTCTACCTTCAACCAAGCATGGTAATGACTGTGTCTTCATGGTTGTTGATCGATTATTTAAGATGGTAGTTTTGGAACCTAAAAAGAAGAGTATCATAGTTAAGGACATTGCTAATATCTTATTTGAATGTGTTTGGTTTCATTTTGGGCTCTGATGGACCATTATTGCAAATCATGAGAATAGGTTCCTGAGTACTTTTTTTCCTAGCCTATGGTCGATGATGGACACCTAGCTAACCAAATTGACTACCTTCCACCCACAGAGTGATGGAGAAATAGAGGTAGTCAATAGAATGATTGTTCGTATCCTAAAGATGAAAAATTCCAAAAATCCACCCACATGGAATGATATGCTTCCTTATATTCAACATAGCTACAATATATCCCTCCACAACTTTATTGGCCACAACCCTTTTCGAGTGTGATTAAGGTTCTAGCCATTGGCCCCCATTTACATAGATATTACCATTATAGTTTCATAGAAAGAGTCCTCCCATGTTCAGAAATAGGTTGATCGAGCAAACAAATTTATTGAACAAATCTAGCACATCCAACAACAAGTTCATGATATTTTTCAGAAATCCAATGCCAAGTACAAGTAGCAACATGATCAGGATCAGGTACCACACAAGTTTTAGGTGGGATTTAATGTATGGTTGCATTTTCATAAAGAGAACCTCATGGAACCCCATCGAAGGTTCCACTCACTCTGATATGGGCCTTACACGATCTCCAAATATATGGGTGAGAATTATTTTGAATTAAATATTCCCCCTTTCCTTGGCTTGCACCCCGTATTTAATGTAGAATTACTTCGATCATATTTTTCACCTCTCCTTCACACTTTGGATGTGGCCAAACACTTGGAACCTATAGAAATAAATCATGAATTCATTGAATAGGAGACAATTAATGGTATCATGGACACCAATATGAATGGAACCCTCCAACAGAACATCCAACTCTATCAGTTTGTCAAAGAAGGGAAACTTCTTCAATAGGGAAAGTGGCTCACCAAGAGTCAAATTCAACATAATGTTCCCCATATAATGGATGAACTTGATGCAATTGGGACCATTGATTCCTAATGGGGGAGGACTAATCCAGGTGGATATTGGTTTCCACCCATCTCTTCCAGTAATTCAAATTGGTTGCACATCTTGGCATTTTTTCTACAGTGTTTGAGTCCCAAACTTTCGGGGCCATTTTGAGGCCCTAAACAACATTTTTTTGGCACAACAATGCCCAATATGTAGCCAAAGGTAGATGTTGGGATGTTTCAAATGTTTACTTCTTCGCTAGACCTTTCCAACATGCTACCAAGCACCCCAAACTAAGATCGTATGAAAAATTTATGCCTCGTGAAGTTGTTGTATCAACTAAGCACATCGAGGCCCACAAACCTTTTGGTGTTTCATCTTCTGGGGTTAGGGTTTTGGATGTTTATGGTTTTCTCATTGATGGTTTATGTTAAAATTCCTTTTCAACCTCTTTGTATTCATCTTATTTTGAATGAGAGTATCCAACACATCTCTCTCTTTAGGGATAAGCTATCATCATTCTATCTAGGTTGGGTGCTTTGCATTTTATAGCCTTTTGTATTCCAAACAATCATTAATAGAAAATGAGTTTAACTATATTATTGTTTTTCTTGAAATATCTCTATGTGTTTCCTTATTATAACTCTGCCTTCATATCATTCTCAATATAATTTGGATCAGTGGTATCAATCAAAATTTTATCTTTGGTGTTTCTTTGTGCATGTCCCCGATGAGGTCATGCTATCAATAGTTGGGTATTAAACAAGTTGAGATTGGGGAAGAACACTCCCACTGGCCTAAGAAACTTACCATGGAAAAATAATAGAGAAATGACAGAAAAGGAGATCCTATCAAATTGTTTCTCAAGGAATCCCTCATTCGATAGAGGAATGAGATGATGTATAATTTCACTGAGATCCTTTGATAGTTGCCAAAAAAAATAGAGTCACCTTCAACCAACAGTCACTTTGAAGGTGAAACACACTTTAAGTTACAAGTTAACTTTGATGTTTCTTTATTTGAAGGCCATATAGACATCTACACTTTGGAAAAATGGTTAAGTCTACTAGAGGGTTATTTCTCTATCCAAATTTTTTCCAAAAGTGAAAAAATTACCTCTGTGCTCCTTAAATCCCTTCCCCATTTCAAATATTGGTGGGAGACATATTGTAAGAAACATGTTTGAGATGAGTCTACAATTTTTGGGCTGGAACCCACTTGGGCGGTTTTTTTTATTCCCTCAACGAGAAATACTACCCTCTTGGAAACTATGATGACCAATACACAATATGGACAACTCTATGTTAGGAAAGAGACTAGATGGTGCCAGAGTACAAAAAAAAATTCCATACCTTGTGTACAAAGTTGGGTATTAAAGAATCTGAGTGACACTTGGTTCTGAAGTACCATAGTGGCATACATAGGTACATCCAAAATATATATGGATTTCTTTAACATATCCTCACGGGGAGCTACTTACTGATATGTTGTCAAGATCGAGCAAAATTTCAAGCAAAAGAATGAGGCGGATTTTAGTCAAACCCATCAAAGAAGAAGCACAGTAAAGGTGGATATAAATCCCAGATAAAATGACACAACAAGGACGGCCAAACATAGGACAACCATTCCAAGCCATAAGAAAATAAGGGTAACAGGAAGTTGAAGAAGGAAAATGGAAAATGGTGTGAGTTTCACAAAATACCTTAGAAAAACACTGATGAATTTCACTCCAAACAATCATTGTTGGCTGAGATGAAAGCCTCAGATTTGGATTCCAACTCAGATTTGATTCAGAACTAGATAAGGGAAAATGGATGATTGACATAGAACCCAATGTCACCATGGCTACTGCAAAGGTCCAACCAGAGGAACCATATGAGCCTTAAGTAGGGGAGTGTCTCTTAAACTCATAGATGTGGGTGAAGGGGACCCCACTCCATTTGATTGTTAATAGTGGTATCCAAAAAAATATAATCTCAGTATAGGTCATCGAGAGGTTGATCCTAACAAATAGGCCATGCCCTCATCTATACACCATTGGTTGGCTCAGCTAGGGATGAGACATCCACATCAGCTAGCAATGTCTCTTGGACTATGACATCAAACCATTCAAAGAAAAGGTATTATGTGATGTTTTCCCCCTTGAATTTTATAACGTTCTTTTAGAAAAATCATATATGTGGAAGCGTCATGCTATTTATGAATCTAGGCCCTATAGTGTCACTTTGGGAGGCCAACTCTACAGGGTACTGGAGGTAGTCCCAACTACCGCAGTCTCTTTAATCTCTGCGAAGCAGTGAAAAAAGGTGGTATGTCAAACTGAGAGATTTTTCATATTTATGGTTTGGTCAGAAGGTGAATGAAAGGTCACTGTAACTACCAAAAATTCTACATGAGGTATCTCTACACAAGAGAAACATGAGGACAATATATTATAAGAGCTCAAAGACATCTATGTCTCATCTATTGGGGTGCCTTTGTACTGTTAGGTAAATCACTCAATTTATTTAACACCTGGTGATCCTACAACTAATGACCTTGTATATATGTGCTCTATTATGGAGAATGAAGAAATCAAATTCCATATCCAAGAGACAATTCTGAAGGGTCACATTAGACCCAACTCCTCACCTTGTGGGAGCCCAATTATTCTGGTACAAAAGAAGGACAAGACGTGGAAAATTTGTACTGATTATAGAGCCCTGAACAAGATCACAGTAAAAAACCAATACCTAATCCCCCGGGTTGATGATCTTCTAGATCAACTCAATGGCACCAAATTTTCTAGTAATAATGATATGAAGTCATGATACCACCAAGTGTCAATTGAGAAAACTTATGTATGGAAGACAACCTTCAACTCTAAATAAAGTCTCTTCTAGTGTTGGTCATGCATTTCGTCTTGAATAATTCACTTGACACATTCATGCGGATGATGGATGATATATTGAGGCCATTCAAAAACTCCTTTGTGGTCATATATCTGGATGACATCCTAATATTTAGAAAAACCTAGGAGTAACATTTGAATAATATTCAACAAGTCTTGGGCACCCTGCGACAACACAAGTTATATGCCAATTTGGAGAAGTGTTTCTTCGACATGAAGAGAATTCAATATGGATGATCAGGGTGTGCATATGAATCCAAACAAGATCCAAGATATCCGCGATTGGACACCCCCAAAGACACTAATTGATCTTTGTATCTTCTTGGGCCTCACCAACGTATACCACAGGTTTGTACCGGGGTTCTCTCACATCACTTGGGCCCTAAGCCAAGTGAAAAAGGGTGGAGAGAAGGCCAATTTTGTTTGGGCTGCGTCACAACAGAAAGCATTCGATGATTTGAAATTCCACCTCTGCTCAACACTGATCCTTATTCTTCCAGAACTGGAAAAACCATTTGTGATTGAGATAGATTGTTGAGATTATTCTATCGGTGCATTCCTCACTCGACATGGGCATTCAGTGGACCATCGCATTGAAAAACTATATGATTTTGTTTATAGATACCCCACCTACAAAAAAGAGATGTAATCCATTATTCATGCATGTTGATAGTGGAAAAATTGCATTATGGGAAAGGAAATTATCATCGACACTAATCACATGAATTTGCAATTCATGCAGACACAAGGAAATTTGTAGAATGGTCTCCATCAGAAGTGCTTCACATACCTACAAAAATTCCACTTTAACATCAAGTACAAGAATGGTAGCACCAAGCATGTCGCAAACTGCATTAGTCAACCCTCGATTGTGGTGTTAACCACAATTATTAAATTATGTGGGAATAAGACCTTTGTTCGACCACAATTATACAACAATGAATCTGACTTTGTTGCTACCTATCATACATTAAGCACAGTAAAAGTAGTTCCATACTTTCATCTCTAGGATGTACTTATATGCCATAAGAGCCATATCTATGTTACTTCAAGTGATCATGCAAAGATGATTTGGGAAGCTCATTACATCTGGGTGGTAAGACACTTTGGCATGGAAAAAATAATGGCAGTACTGAAAAATCATTTTTCTTGGCTAAAGCTTCGACAAGATGTCCACAAATATATCATATCCTACACTTCTTTCACCATTTGCAAACCCTCCATACAGAAACATGGGTTTTATACCCCGCTTCCTACTCCTAGAAGGCCTTGGGAGTCCATCTCCATGGATTACATGTCCAATCTACCTTCAACCAAGCATGGTAATGATTGTGTCTTTGTGGTCAATGATCGATTCTCTATGTTGGAATTTTTAGCACCCTACAAGAAGAGTATCATAACTGAGGCCACCGATAAGCTCTTCTTTGAACGTGTTTGGGTTCATTTTGGGCTCTCATGGACCATTATTTTAGATCAATATAGTAGGTTCCTGAGTGTTTTCTGGTCCATCCTATGGTCAATGATGGAAACGTCGTTGACCAAATCAATTACCTCCCACCCATAGTTCGATGGACAAACAAAGTTAGTCAATAGGATGATTGTTCATACCCTTATAAGAATGTACTTCCAAATAATCATAAACATGAGATGAGAGCCTTCTTTATGTTCAACATAGCTATAACAAATTCCTCCACATCTCTATTGGCCACAACCATTTTCAAGTGTGCTTGGGGTTATAGCCATTCAACCCCATTGATGTAGCTTTGTCCATTGTAGTTGCATAGGAAGAGTCCTCCCATGATCAGACTAAGGATAATTGAGAAACTAAATTTGTTGTTCGAATACAACACATCCAACAACAAGTTCATGATATTTTGTATAAATCCAATGCTAAGTACAAGTATTTCCATGATCAACATCGGGTACCACACAAGCTTTAGGTGGGATATGAGGTATGGTTGCATTTGCAGAAAGATTACCTCGCAAATTACTATTGGAAGCTTAGACCACTCCAATAGAGGCCTTACACCATCACCAAGGCTATGGGTGAGAATTATTTTGAATTTAGTACTCCCCCTTTCCTTAGCTTGCACCCCATATTTAATGTAGAACTACTTTGAACATATTTTCCACCTCTCATGGACATTTCAAACATGGTAGAGCACTTGTCCCCTAAAGAACTAAATCATGACTGCATTGAATAGAAAAAATTTGAATGGATCATGGACACTAAAATTAATGGAACTTTCCAATAGAACATCCAAGTCTATCATTTCTTCAAAGAAGGGAAACTTCTTCACTAGGGAAAGTGGCTCACTATGAGTCAAATTCAGCAGAAGTTTCCCCATATGAAGGAGGAACTTGTCACAATGGGGAAAATGTATTCCTAAATGGGGAGGATTTATTTAGGTGGCCACTAATATCCACCCACATATTACACTAATTCATAATGGTTACACATCGTGGAATTTTTTCTATATTTTTTAGGGTCCCAAACTTCTGGGGCCATTTTGAGGCCCTACACAATGTTTTTTTGGTGAGAAAACACCCAACATGTAGCTAGAGGCAGATTTTGGGCCATTCAAAATGTTTACTTATTAGCTAGACCTTTGTTATGGTCTACTAAGCACCCCAAACAGAGATTGTGTGCAAAAGTTATGCCCCTGGGAAGTTGATGTATCAACTAACCACATCAGGGGCCACAAAATTTTTGGTGTTTCATCTTCTAGGGTTATGGTTTTGAATGCTTATTGTTTTATCATTGATGATTTATGTTAAAATTCATTTTCATCCTCTTTTTAATCAATGTCTTGCAAATGAGCGTAGTTGACACATCTCTTTCTTCAAGAATAAGCTACCACCATTCCAGCTAGGTTGTGTGCTTTGCATTTTACAGTATTTTGTATTCCAAATAGTCATTAATAGAATAGAAGTTTAATTGTATTACCTTGTTTCATGAAATATATTTGTGTGTTTCCTTGTTCTATATCTTATTTCATGTATTTCTTAATATAATATGGATTAGTTGTATAAGAGAAATATTCTCTTTGTTATTTCTTTGTGCATGTCCCCAATGAGGTCATGCTATCGAGAGTTGGGTATTTTACTAGTTGATCTTAGGGAAGAACACACCCATTAGCCCAAGTAGCTTCCCATGGAATAAGAAAAGAGAGACGATAGAGCAAGAGATCTTATCAAACTATTACTTAAGGAACTGCTTGCGCAACTGAGGAACAAGATGATGGATAATTTCACCTAGATCCTTCTATGATTTCCAACAAAAATGGAGGCAAATTCAACTAGCAGTCACTTTGGAGGTGTGACGCCCTTTAAGGTACAAGTTAAATTTGATATTATTTTATTTGAAGGCTGGATAGATGCCAATGGTTTGGAAAAGTGGTTAATTCTTCTAGAGGGTTATTTCTTTGTCCAAAAAATTCCCAACGGTAAAAAAATCACCCTCATGCTCCTTAAATCCCTTCCCCATGTTAGATATTGGTGGGATACATATTGTGAGAAACATGTTATGTATGGGTCTATAATTTTTGGGCTAGGACCCACTTGGGTGGATGTTTTTTATTCCCTCAAAGAGAAATACTGCCTCAATGGAAACTATGATGACCAGTACACAAGATGGTCAACTATGCGTCAGTGATACAGATTATTTTGAGAATGAAATGAATGCATATATATAACAATGAAATATACATGGATATTGCAATAAACACAAAGATACAATAATGAATTTTTTTTATTAATGAGAGAAATGTACAAAAACTGTAAAATTACAGATTTAATGACTCACTAGAATGGTGGAAACTTATCTCTAAGAAGAGATGTAATGGCTATGCTCATTCACTAGAAGATGAAAATTACAATTACGCTTCAAAGGCCTTTTTAACATAAATAAAATCCAAAACCCTAACCCCAAAAGATGAAACACCCAAAGGTTTGTGGGCCTCGATGGAGGTAGTTGATACATCAACTTCCCAAGGGAATAACTTTTTCATATGAGCTTCGTTTGGGGTGTTCTATACCTCATCAAAAATCTCTATTCGAGGAGTACACATTCCATTTATACTAACATCTACCTCTAGCTACATGCTAGATGTTGTCGAGCCCAGAAAACGTCATTTAGGGCCTCAAAACGACCCTGAAAGTTTAGGACTCAAAAAACCATAGAAAAACTACCAAGGTGGAAACACCTATTTTGAGCCAGTGGAATAGGTGGGTGGCCACCAATTTCAGCTTGGATCATTCTTCCCCCCTTGTGAAGAAATGTTCCATATTGCATCAAGTTCCCATGGAATATGGGGAAGCTTTTGTTGAATCTAAACCTTGGTGAAATGCTCTCCTTGCTGAAGAGGTTGTGTTTCTTAGCTTGTTGAAGGTTTTTATGAACCTATTGTTGGAGGGGTTGGATCCATTCAACTAATATATATTCATGATTTTACCAAGTGTGGGAGTAATATTTTGGTGAAGATGCGATATGAGGAGTCTGAAGGGATCCGTTATAACTTTGATTAACTGGGCAATGTGGAGGCAACCTCATAGGTGCAGTAAGAATTTCTTTATGTTCTTATACGATCTTGTTGATATTATTTTGCTGGATAGAAAGGTCTTGGTTCGAGGTTGCATTGGTTTCAATTTCCTTTTTTTCACCTTTTGATCAGAGTTTGAAGAGCCTAAACTTTGTGGTATGAGAGATTACTTTGCGGATCTATTTTTTCGGAAAAATAGTTGGAACTCCCTATGGTATCTTGTAGACATGACCTTCCAAAGTAATAATGATGCTACAAGGTCAAGAATCATAAACAATATGGAAATTCCACATATATGGTTGGCCTAAAAGAACATCACATACTTCCAGTGGGGAAATATAACATAGTACCTCATCCTTGAAGGTCTTGATGTCATAGGACATGTGACACTCCTAGCTGAAATGAAGATCTCATCCCTGGTGAAGCCACCTGATGTTGTATAGTTGCAGGTGTGGTGTTGTTGGAAAATATAAATACTTGACAAACTCTGTTGATATTAGGTTCGTCTAGCTTCTTCTATCAACAATAAAATGAAACAATATCCCCTTCACCCACATCTGTGAATGGAAGGTCCTGTCCTCGGTATCCTCTAGTTCCTCTGGTTGGATTGTTGTCGTCGTGACAGTAGTAGTGGGTTATTCATAAATTATCTATCTCCTTTTATTATTGTCTGAATCAAAGTCTTATTCCGAGTTTGACTATGTTTCTTTGAGATTACATACCAATGAATTGTTCGAGCGACATTTATTGGTGTTGTGCCAAGGTATTTTATGGAAGTCACACCACTTCCCAATGTCCTTCTTCATATTCATCTTGCTCTTCTTTTCTTGTGGCTTGGACTGGTTTTCTTGAGGTTGGATATTTTGTGGATTATGGGTTCCTTTACCATACTTTGGTTGTTGCAGATTTTCATACCCAAATTCCCACTTGTTCTTTTTCCTGAATTTTTGCTCGATTTTGACAACATATCGATAAGCGTCTCCTAGTGTTAATATGTTTAGAAGCTCCATTTTGGTTTAGATGTGCCTATGTAGAGCCCTGTGGTATTTTAGAAACAGATGCCTCTCAGAGTCTCTGATACCCAGCTTGGTGCACAAGGTATGGAAAGTATTTGCGTACTCCAACACTGTTTGACTCCTCTCTTGATGCAGCATGGTCCATCCCATGTACTGGTCATCATAGTTTCCCATAGGGTAATATTTCTGCTTAATCACATCCATAAAAAAATCCAAAGTGGGCTCGACCCTAAATATTCTAGACTCTTCTATTGAATTTTGATCCCAATAAGTTTCTCACCAACGTTTGACATGTGGGAGAGCCTTAAGGAGCACAAAGGTGATCTTTTCTCTATTGGAAAAATTGTGGATAGAGAAATAACCTTATAGTATATTTAACTAGTTTTCCAAAGCATCTGCATCGATATGGAATTCAATTATGGGAATATCGAAATTAAATTGTACCTTGAATGGGTCAGCTTCTCCAAAGAGACTTCTTGATGAAGACACTCTTGCTGGTGTCGACAATTGTTGAAGGATTTGGGAAAATTTCTCCAAAATCTCATTCCTCTGTTATGAAAGGGATTCTGGGAGAAAAAAATTGATGGGATATTTTTCTCCCTCTTCTCTATTTTCTTCTACCATGGGAGGTCGCTTGGGCTGGTGAGAGTATTTTTCCTCAAGAAAAAATAGCTCTATACCAAAATCTCTATACCTTGACCTCGTCATGGACATGCACTAAGAAACGAGAAGTAGTAGCCTACTTTGATACCATTGATTCAGATTATTTTGAGAAATAAATGGTGGAGATATAACAATGAAATATATAGAGATATTTCAATAAACATAGAGATACAATAATGCACAATTTTTATTAATGAGATAAATGTACAAAAACTGTAAAATTACAGAGTGAACTACTTGCTAGAATGGTGGAAGCTTGTCTTTGAGAAGAGATGTAATGGCTATTCTCATTCACAATAACATGATGTTTACAATGGGGCTTCAAAGGCCCTTTTAACATAAATAAAATACAAAACCCTAACCCCAAAAGATGAAACACCAAATGGTTTGTGGGCCCTGATGGGGGTAGTTGATACGTCAACCTCCTGAGGGCGTAACTTTTGCATACAATCTTCATTTAGGGCATTCTATACCTCATCAGAAAGGTCTAGTTGAGGAGTACATATTCCATTCAACCTAGCTTCTGCCTTTGGCTACATGCTAGGTGATGTTGATCCCAAAAAATGTCGTTTAGGGCCTCAAAACAACCCCAAAATTTCAGGACCCGAAAAAATGTAGTAAAACTGCCAAGGTGGAAACCCTTGTTTTGAACCAGTGGAATAGGTGGGTGGACACCAGTTTCCTCCTAGATCTATCAGGAGAGAGACTAGATGGTGTCAGAGTACATCAACATCTTCTATACCTTGCACACAAATTTGGGTATTAAAGACTCCGAGTGGCACCTAGTTCTAAAGTACCGTAGTGGCCTACATAGGTATATCCAAATAGATATGGAGTTCCTTGACATATCCTCACTGAGATCCACTTACTGATATTCTGTCAAGATCAAGTAAAATTTAAACAAAAATAACAAGAAGTATTTTAGTTTTGCAAACCCATAGAAGAATGGTAAAGGTGGCCATAACTCCCAGAGAAAAGGATAGATCAAGGAGGGATTGCCCCAAAACAACCAGCCCAAGCCACATGTAAAGATGGGTGGCGGGAAGTTGAAGATGGAAATTGGAAAGTGGTTTGATTTCCACAAAATCCCTTGGCACAACACTGATGAATGTCACTCCAATCAATCATTGTTGTTTGAGAAGATATCTTTACAGTTAGATGACGACTCAAACTATGATTCATAAATATATAAGGAAAAATAGATCACTGACACATAACCTAGTGTCACCATCACTACCAAAAGTTTCCAACCAGACGATATTGAAGAAGGGGATTGTCTCTTCCACTCATAGATGTGGGTGAAGGGGACCCCACTCCATTTCATTGTCAACAATGGTTGCCAAAAGAAACTAATATTAGAAAAAAAATTCAATAGGTTGAACCTAAAAATGGCATCACACCCTCAGTTATACACCATCAGTTAGCTTACCAGGGATGAGACATTCATGTCATCCAACAATATTTCCTGCATTGCAAAAACAAACCCTTCAAAGATGAGGTGTCATGTGATGTTTCCCCCCTTTAATTTTGTGATTTTATTTTTGGACAACCATATATGTGGAAGCATCATGTTGTTTATGAATCTAGGCCTTGTAGTGTCACTTTGGGAGGTCAACTCTACAGGGTATCGGAGGTAGTCCCAACTACTATGGCCTCTTTGAACTCTATGAATAAGTGTAGGTGGTCTCTAATACCGAGATATTTTTCCTTTTTATGGTCCAGTCAGAAGGTGAATGTGTTCGATTACTAAGAGGGGGGGTGAATTAGTAATAGAGAAATTTAATCATTTTTAACCATATAATCCAAGTGTTATATCAATGTATAATTATCATCCAATAACTGCAGAGTAAATAAGCAATGAACAAATGAACAATCATACACATACACAGTACACCAGTATTTTACATGGAAACCCAAAGCGGGTGAAAACCACATAATGTTTTTTCTTATATGTCTTAAAGAATTGCATTTATTGGAAGCACTAAATTCCTTTGTTTCCAGCTGCAACTAGAAGGAGGATCCAACCCCCTAGTTTCTCAGGCTACAACCTGAGGGAAGCTCCAACTCCCCAATTCTCTTGCTACATCCAGAAGGAGGCTACAACCCCCTATGTTCTCCAGCTACAATCGGAAGGTGGCTACAACCACCTATCCTTTCCCCTTACAACCGCCCTAATGTATAAGTAGAATGATGGAACCACTATCACACTATCACTATGAGATATACTGTTGTAAACCTATACCAATCAACCTGCACCAAATAACTTGTACCAATAACATGAACCATACATCAACCTGTACCTCAACCTGTAGTCAACCTGTACCATAAACAAGTGCATAAACAATGCACCAACCTATACCAAACAACCTATAATCAACCTATACCATAAAAAATTTCATCAACCATGCAACATGTACCTCAATTTGTACCATGAACAAGTGCATCAACCATGCACCAAACCTGTACAAATAACCTGTCACAACAACTTGTCCAAACAACCTATCACAACAACTTGTCTCATCAATCTTATCAATCAAATCAGATCTACTCACCAATATCAATCACCAAGACAACTCTCAAATATGTGCATCAACCAAGCATAAAACAACAACTCATAATCATCACCAAGATCAATATGTGCTTCTAATAATACAAGTATGTTACATCATCCATAAACCATGTGTCAACAATAATACTAACAAGTGCCTCCAACCATGTACAAATTATGTACCAATCATGTATCAACTACTCATCAACTATATTGACTCATCAAGATGTAACAACATCATCAACTATACACCTCACGTATATGCCAACTCATCAACTACTTGTCTCAACCATGTACCCGACATGTACCTCAACCAAATGCCCTCATCAATTTCATCATCCAAATATGATTTGTAACTCTATAATAGACCTGGTGTATATGATCACATAAATGCAAACCTTCCTTAACTTTAACAACAAGAGACTATCATTTTCATCAAACTTTTCTTTAGTCTCACATGACTAGTTTTGGATTATTCAACAACCCTAACTTGAAATAATCATAACTTTGTACCTGTAATGAATAAATATGTGAAACTAATAAACAATGGTCTTCAGTGTGTTAAATACAATTCCTCCAGGTTTCACTACTTGGAACCTCTCAAAAAAGGATTTATAGAAAAAATGCCATACCTTGCCGAATTATGGCTTATTCTAGAGAGCGACCTTGTAGAGCGTGCCCCGCACGTAATATTTGTTGAATAGATATGAAAATATTACACAACATACTACATAATTTACTATAACCAACACATTTTTTCTTACTGAATTTATATCTTTTATGAATAAGTTATGACGTTTTTACCCAAAACACCTATTTTAGACTAGTTTCAGGACTAGCCACAAACCCTATTTTCCATGGAGTATAAATCCAAAAATACAACGACCCACAAGCTGAATTTTTTAACACAGATACTTGGATATGTTTCCTCAATGGAATAGAAATTTCATGGTCTGAAGTATTCTATAAACAAAGTTATGGCAAAAATGGTGAGATGACATGTAAATAACATACCTTAGAAAGCATCATCAAAAGAATTTATCCTTCCTTGAATTTCGGCCTTCTTTTCTTCACCTTCCCTCGGAAATTCAGCTTATATATCCTTTGGTTACCTCATACACCTATATATATTCAATATTCTCAAGTGTGATGTAAAATGAGAGAGCCTTTCCTCTTATTTATACTTTGCAAGTAGCTTCCTTAAAAACATCTTCTAGGTTACTCTACCCACTTTCCTTATTTTAGGGTTAACCCACTTCTAATTTCTCCATTAAATTTATTATTTAAATAATTTATTTTGCATTGAATTTTAATTTTAGTACACCCATCACTTCACTTTATTATTTACCTTCTAAAATCTCTTAAACCACTTTGACTACTTTGACCTTTTGGGGCTTCTAGATGACATATGAGGGTCGTCCAACTTCGTAAGGCCATAAATCTCAAACCGTGAGGAGTTATGTGACATTACACATACCATCATAAATGGAATGACATGTAATATCCATATGGAATAGTATTACCTGCAAATATATCAAAACCCATACCATTATCCATCAAACAAACTTGGGTCCATTACCCAAACCTGGGTTCTCCAACTTCTCATGGCCATAACTCTCTAACCGTGAGGATTTATGTGGCATTCCACATACCACTGGAAATGGCATGAAAATAAATATCCATCTAGGATAGTTTCACCTTCAAATATATTAAAACTCATACCATTATACATGAAACAACCTTGGTTCCATTACCCAAACCTTTGTGCTACCAAACTTTCTTCAAGGGTTGACATCAATCACTAAGAGTTGGCATCAATATACAATATCACTCTCCAATAGTTGAAATCAATGACAACCAACAATCCATACCAACTATCCATCAACGTAATCCAACTAGCTAATAATATCCCCCTTTGGCATTGGCGGCAACACCAACATTGATGGGAACACTTAGTCATGATAACATTCATGCTTATACTCTTCATCAATGTTTCTATCTCTCCCCCTTTGACATCAATGGAAAAGGGTATCTCCCTTTGGGGCTGCTCCCCCTGACTAAACTCTCCTTAGGGTTGCTCCCCCTGTTTATGCGCCTTTGATTTTTTCTTTGTGTTTATAAGCATCTGATTACTCTCTTTCCCTTCATATGAATAATATCTCCCCCTTTGAAAAAGGGTATCACTCTGAAGTCATATCGCTCATTCTTCCCTTGTGACAATCACTCCCCTTGGAAACATTCCTCTATGCTCTCTCTCCAATAATTTACCTTTGCATCTGATAAATCTCTCCCCCTTTTTCCTATTTATGTTGCTTCCTCGTGTACATATAAGACATATAAGATAAGCATTCAAAAGCATTCATTTTGGAGTAGAAATTACTCCTAGTCTCTGCCGAAGATACTCAAGGGATTATCGTGGAAGTGGTTTTGTAATGATGTATGCCACTTTTTATTTTGTTCCCACATATTCAACTCTGATGTTCTTCTCTGCAACATGTTCCCGTAGAAAGTGATACTTGATTGGAATGTGTTTCATCTTGGAGTGCATCACAGGGTTTTTTAAGATACTGATGGCACTTGTATTATCACAATAGATTGGAATGGGCTCATCATACTCAACCTGTGTATCTATCAAAGTTTGTTTCATCCATAGTGTTAGCGATAAAAAATGATTTGCTTATTATTTTGATTTCACATTACAAGATAGATTTAGAGAGAAAATGTATTTTTAGTCATGGAGTTTATGAGAAAGGCTTATAATCATATCAATTCAATAAAATAAGGATTTCACCTCATAAAATAGAACAAAAACTGATTTTTAGTTTTCGGTGGCTAAATGGGAAAATTACAGTCTTGTGAGCCTCTGAAAGTCAGGGCTTTCGGTGGCTAAATCAGTTTTTCAAGGGCCAATTAGCCACCAAAAGTGCAGAAAAGTCTGTTTTTATTGCGCTGAGTCATCATTTTCAAATGATGATTCTGAGCAATTGGAGAATATTTTTAAGAAATGGGCGGAATTTTTTGTTGATAACATGTCAAATAAAAATAACCTCCCTCATTTTTCCTACAGGTTTCATATATTGGGATAATCAAATTCATCTCTAAGCCCTAATTTTCGAATCTTAGAATTTCCCTGTTTGACACATGTTTTTGAAATGCAGATCCCAGGAAAATGAAAGCGAATATCAAAGATATGAGAGAGGTTTTTTCTCAAAAAAAAAACAATATACAAAATCATCTTCCAGTTTGTACACAACTATTTTTATTTGAGATATATAGGTCAATCTTTAAGTAGCATATTTCAAGAAATTTCTATCTTTTCCAGCCACCTCACAAATTCAAATTTGAGATCATCCAGTTGTCGAAGACAGAGATCAGCCTAGATTCACGCATTAGAGAATTTAATGCAGCTGTCGAAGACTTAAGGGATTGAAGACAAATCGAGTTCTAGAAGTGGACTAGATCCACATTTTGTTTGAAAGATTTTGTAACAGTTTTTTCTATTATTAGTATTTCAGATCTGATTTCTCAGTATCTGAAACTGTTTGTAAAAGGCTATAAATCCTATTGATTTTATAGGCTAGAGGTTCGACTATGGGGACTTGGACACTACTATTGTATTCTTCAGACTTTTTGAAGATATATTAGACATAAGCTTCTTTTTCCATCTCTGTTCAGGTTTTAATATTCTCTCTTATCATACTTGTATCTGAATATTATGTTCGTTGTTTATTGTTTATCTGATCTATGATAAATGTCAACTTGTCTTTACATCCATAAACATATAATCTGCAAGTACTTCACTTATTTTATTTGGCCATTCATATGTACTTGGTGTATATGTTTCTGCTAGTATTATAGGTTTTCTCCATACTTTCATTGTTTATTAAACCTTCTAAACACCTTTGGTTGAAAGCCTTATCTTTCTGAAAGTATTCATATATGTCTAGATTATGTGAGATTTGATTGAGTCATCCATCTCTATCCATTTGATTAAAAAATTGAGAAATTAGTAAGTTACCAAGCTTCTTCGAAGTACAACCTAAAAGAATTTCTTGGAGTGATAACCCATAGAACCTCTCTAAAACATGTTGATGCTGCAATATACTCTGCCTCGGCTATAGATAAGGATATTGATGATTGTTTCTTTCTTATCCAATATACTAAACACTCACCCTAGTAGAATGTTGCTCCACTTGTGCTTCATCGGTCATTAATGCAACCTACCCAATCTACATATGTGTAGTAAATAATTGATAGATCCTTTCCTTTTGGATACCATAATCCAAACTCTTATGTTCCTTTGAGATATCTGAAAATCCTCTTCACTGCTAATACATGTGATTCCTTTGAAGCTGCATGAAATTGTGCCACCTGTCCAACTGCCTGCATTACATCTGGTCTGGATGTTGTCACATATAGTAAGCTACCAATCATTGACCTGTATTGCCTCTGGTCTGTAGACTTTGAATCATCATCTTTGCTCAACTTGCAACTGGTTTCCATAGGAGTGGTAACCGGTTTGCAATCTTCCATTCCGAACCTCTTTAGCATTTCTATGATATACTTAGTTTGAGAAATAAAAATTCCTTGTTTTCTTTGACTTATATGAAGACCCAAAAAGAAGAATAGTCCTCCAAGTAATGACATTTCAAATTTATTCTGCATATCCTTTGCAAATTTCTGGCTTAACCTGTCATTAGTACTTCCAAAAAAATATCAACATAAATTTTAATTAATAAAATATTACCTTGAGTTACCTTGGTGTAGAGGTTGTTGTATGTGCGTCCTTTCCATAGTTCGTAGGGAGTTTTGTCATTGTTGTTTCTAAGCATTACTCTATTTTGAATGTGAATTGATGTATGCACTGCATGTGTCCAAAAAATATCTGTCAATTTGGAATCCATTAGCATTGTTTGAGCCATTTCCTGTGTAATTATTATCCATTATGATAATGTTCCTTTGTCTCTAAACCACTCTTTGAACCAATCTATAAATCCATTCTCTCATCCACTATCATATATCTGTCCAAACCTGCTAAGTGTTCTTACGAATCCATCTATATCCATACTATCCAAGACTCTACTTGTGCAACTGTATTTCTACTAACTAATTGCTCTGAATATGACTTCTCAAACTCTGCAAGATGATCGAAGGATGGTGTTGGCCAGGTTGTTAAAAGTGTTGGAATTACATTCAAAATGTTGTCATTTGATGTTAACTTTAGTTGTCATTGATGTTAACTTTCAATATGCAATATCAAAGTTTTGATGGCATTATTGTTCATAGCTTTATTGGAAGCATACAAGTGTTTTGAACAGAGCATTGTAGAGTTTGTCGGCATTGTTGTTTATGGAAGATTTGGAATGGCACAGTTTTCATAATAGCATTCCATCGCTGAGAGAGAATGGCATAGTTTTCGGTCATAGGTATGAAGAGACAAACTATAACTAAACAATCTTACCACAAATGGCGCATACATGTGTTGAATACTCGGAATGGCATTCCATTGGCATAGTTGTCTTACCACAAGTGGTGCATACATGTGTTGAAGATTCAGAATGACATTCCATTGGCATAGTTTTCAGTTTTATGAATTAATCAAACAAAAACTTAAGTAAATAACCCAGACAGTCATAATTCAACAACCATAAGCAAGACTCAAGTCATAGTTCTAACGGTTATGAATCAATAGTGTGGATTATTCAAGTAATCTAATCGAAGGGCAGTTGTGCATTCGTTTCTCTTGCCCAATCATGATCAAACATGAAGTAAGTTATCAGTTACAGTCAGTTACATAGGTTGAAGCATAAGGACGTGAGAGGCATTGAAGTGTGAGCTTTTGCTCTTGAATATAAAGGAGGAAATTTGTTTTATCTCTGTAATTCAAATGAACATAATTATAGACATACAGAGACGATGAAAACATAGCATTAATGAAGAGCACATAAATATGAAGAAAGAGAACTGGAGATCAATTGATTGAAAGTGATACAGGTCCAGAGGATTTATGCAAAGAAGTTCATGAAAGCAGCATGAAATATACACAGGTGCAACAGTTTTGATTTCTCTTGAAAGGTATATATATATATATATATGACGAATGAATTTTTTCAAATATCTTCAGTAAGAGAATGTGAAGATAATAAACTTATTTGATTTTTTGTTAGATAAGATTTGAAGAGAGCATTGATTTATAAGTGGTTTGGTCAAGAATGGATTTTGATATGAATATATAAACAGAGAGGATTTGAATGATTAATCTTTGACAGAGAAGATAAAGAATTGGTTTGCAGGTTCTTAGTGACAGAGAAGGATTACAGGGTGGTAGGGAGGAGCAAGGGGAGACTGTAAAAGTCTCTTGTACAAGTAGGTGCTTGTACATCTGGGAGGTGTAGCTTCCATTCAGTAGGTGTTGAAGAAATAGAGGTAGCAACCTCATCTAGGTTGTAGCTCAGATAAAATAAGAATGTAAAGAGGAGTTGGAGCTTTCCTTTCATTCATAAGAAGAAGAGGTTTTTCCCTTTTGGGTTTCCTCATGAAAAATCACGGTGTCACTGTTTCATTTATGTGATTGTATATTTATTGGTTAAATGTATTACTGCAAGTTAAATGTTAAAGGCATGATACATTGATTAATAAGTAATCTAATTATAAAATGAAATAAATTTTATACAACTGATTCACCCCCCCTCTCAGTTGACTTATCATGTTCAACAATTTGTATCAGAGCAGGTTACTTCAAGATATCAGTTTAACCATTGGAAGTTTTTTATCATTCATAATGGATAAGAAGTCAGAATTTACAAGACATGGATTGCCTTTATTTGATGGTCATAATTATGCTTTTTGGAGTATCAAGATGAAGTTGTTTTTACAGACTCAAGGAGTAGATATCTGGCAGGTTGTACTAAATGAATATAAAGTCCCAACAACCATTCCAATAGATGCTACAGGTCAGAGACTCTATGAGAGTAATTCCAAAGCTATGTATGCAATACTAGGAGGTCTAGCAGGGTCATAATTTGTCAAAGTTATGCATTGTGAATCAACAAAAGAAATATGGGATAAATTGAAAAATGTATATGAAGGAGACACTAAGGTAAAGAGTGCTAAGATACAATCATATATAAGTCAATTTGAAAGTCTAAAAATGGAAGAATCTGAATATATAGCTACCTACTTTCTTTGTATTGATGAAGTAGCTAACACCATGAGAGGTCTAGGAGAAACAGTTAATAATAATATTATTGTGCAAAAGGTACTTATATCACTTCCTACAAGATTTGATTCAAAGATATCTGCATTAGAAGAAATAACAGATCTTGATGCTTTAGAAATGGATGAATTACATGGAATACTAACATCATATGAGATGAGAACCTCTGGTGAGAATTCTTTCAGGAAAGAAGCAAATTTCAAGGTGGCAAAGAAAGATAATAAAAATATTGAAGAAGAAATCAACAGTCATGAGGAGTCAGAAGGTGATGTGGACGAAGCAAATTTTGTTAAAAATATGAAAAGAGGTACTAGCAAGTATAAAGGTAAGCTTCCTCTGATATGTTTTGATTGTGGTAGAATAGGACATTTTGCTTCTAAGTGTCCTTATAATAAACATACTGATAATGAAGAAGATAGTGATAAAAAACCTAAGGAATTCAAGAATAGACATAATAAGTTTTTTCAAAGAAATACTTACAAAAAGAAAAGCCTATATATAAAACATGACAGTGATATTTCAGAATCTGATGAAAGTGATGATAGTTCAAATGTAAAACTTTTTATGGCTATAGAAAATCAGGATGATCGGTCTGGTGAAGAATAAGAAGGTGAAGTTGATCTAGAAGATGAATTGGTAAGTGCTTTAAGTGAATTAAGAAAAGTGAGAAAAGAATTCAAACATTCTAAAAGAGAAATTGAGAATCTAGAATTTGAATTACAAAAATCAAATGGTTTGTTTGAGAGCACTGAAATCATGTTAGTTGAATTAAAGATTAAAATAGAAGAGACTAGAGTGACTGAAGAAGCTCTAACTAAAATGCTTGCATAAAAGGATAAGGAAAATGAAGGTTTAAAAATTGAAGTAGTTTCATTAAGAAAGAAAGTACAAGAAAATAACATGAATCATAGTTCTCACGTGTTGGATCAAATTATTTGTAGTCAAAGATCAACATATGATAAGA